>NDGM011193387.1:0-15486 GCA_002564305.1 Octomys mimax | reverse complement strand
TATAATTAAAGGAGAAATGAAATATTTCCATGGAAAAGAACAACTAAAGAAATTTATGACAAACAAAACAGATCCACAAAACCTTCTGAAAGATATTTGAGAAAGAAAAAGCAAGCCCACAATCCCAATAGTAACATACAAAGAAGCCGCCAGGCAGAGGAAGCAATTAAACAGAGGAGGAACAAAGGAAATCCTAAAGAAAATTATGTGACAAACACAAGCCAGTACCTATCAGCGATGATCATCAATATGAGTGGCTTTAATTCAACAATCAAAAGAAATATAGTTACAAATAAATCAGAAAATAATATCCAACAATATGCTACATTTAAGAAACACATTTAACATTTAAAGAAATTTATATACTGAAACTCAAACAATGGAAAACAGTACCCCATGCATCAGGAACCCAGAAAAAATCAAGATAGCTATGTTGTTCACAATGTGAACTTCAAGCCACAACTGGCCAAAAGTAATAAAGAAGGATACTACATAGTTGTTAAAAGAATACTACAGATGTATAGAAAACAACCACAGATATATATGCATCAAGTGCAGCATCACTCACCTATATAAAACAAATATTAACAGACATAAAAATTCTATAGGCACTAACACAATTGTAATGGCAATCTTAAAACACAATTGTCACAAATAGAAAAATCAAGTACATAATAAAACAACAAAGAAGTATAAGAACTGAAGTGAACTTGTTAACAAATGGACTTAGATGTTATAGAGTGTTACATCTCACAGAATCAGCAGCACATGCAGTGTTGTCCAAAATAGGCCACATACTGGATCATAAGATATGCTTAAGTAATTACAAAATAATTAAAATTAGTTCATTAACATTGTCAAACCATAATGCAATTAAATTGGAAATCAATGACAAAACAAAGCAAAAATCTCCAGAAAGATATGGAAAATAAATAACACCCTAGGAAACAAACAGTAATTAACAAATTCTATTGAAAACAAAATTAAACAGTATCTACAATTGAATTATGAAAACTTATACAACAAAGCAGAACAAATAGAATGTAATGTACACAATCCTAAGAAGAAAATTAATAGTTGTGAACTCTCAGCTTAGGGAAACAGAATGAACACAAACAGCTTAAGTTTGAACCTCAAACTTCTGGAAAAAGTGAAATAAATCAAGCCCAAAGCTCAAACAAAGGAGCTAATCATAAAATCAGAGCAGAGATCAATTTCTTTTTTTCCATAATCTTATTGATAAACAACTAGCAATGGACAGTTTCAAATCAAATTGGTAGAACGGTTTCAATAATTAACACATTGCATACATTCCTCCCAGTGGTTAATTGCTGTACAAGATGCAGACATGGTATYCTATCTACAAACACCATTAGAACAAATCWCTCTATTTATTAAGATAATGTAACTACATATCTATCCTAACCACTTTGAATACACAGATACAAAATGGACATTCAATTTCTAAAAAAAAGTATAAAAAATTGTCTCTTGAAAATTTGAATGTTATTCAAAAACCCTTAGCTAAACCTGTCAAAAAAAAAGAAGACTCATGTTCATGCAATTAGAAATCAAAAGGGTGAAATCACAACAGATTCTGTGGAAATCCAGATCGTTCATATCTACTTTGAGAACTTTTATTCTCCTAAAACAAAACACAGAAGAAGTAGATTCCTAGATGCATGTGAATTATCAAAGTTGAATCAAGAAGATATAACAATTCAAGATAGCCCATCATATTAGGCAATGAATAAAAAATGTAATTAAAAGCTTCCCAAGAAAGAAAAGCCCAGATATTGATGAATTCTCTGCTGAATTCTACAAGATATTTAGAGAAGATCTAATTCTATTACTTGTCACAGTCTGTAATGACATTGAAATAGAAGTGATATTCCCAAAGTCATTCCTGTGAGCAAGTATTACCCTGACAGTAAAATCAGGGAAGGACCCAATGAACATAGTCACAACAAATCCTCAACAAGATACTAGCAAACAGAATGTAGCAAATCATCAACAGTATGCATCATGCTTAGCAGGATTTATCCTGGAGTTGCAGAGATGATTCAATTAATCAATAAATACAGTACACTGATTAACACAACCAAGGCAAAAAAATGTATGATCATTTCAAGAGATGCAGAAAAAGCATTTGACAAAGTCCAATACCCATTCATGATAAAAACTTACAAAATTGTAATAGATGGTCTTTTTTCTCATATTTTTTAAGGAAAGGTATATAGGGTGTTGAGGATCTCATTACTAGATTGGACTCATAGTGATGCTCTTGTTTACAGCCTTCCAAGATCTGGGATTACAGGCACACAACACCACACCCAGCCTCAATTGCCCTCTCTGTGCATTTTGGGGGCAGTGCCAGCAAGCCAGGAGATTGAACACCTGACTCCTGTGCCTGCTTGCAGGCACTGGAGGAACTGATGGTCTTTACCTCGATCTGATAAAAGCTATCTTTAACAAACAATCAGCCATCATCATACTAAAGAGTCAATGATATACTCATGGTTCACAAGGGAAACAATTTAATATACTACACATAACATATAGAATTATTTTATAATATTCACCCAAAGAGTCAAATACAAAACAGTTCAGGAAATCTGTTCACACACTAGAGACCCATAGAATTCAGCTGAAGACCTGGATCCCATCACAATGTACTTCACAAGTCTAACTGGAGACCTAGAGCCCATGATAACGTCCCATACAAATCTCTTTCATGGATCTACACTGAGAAGGCCCAAAGGTCAATGGTGGAAGCTAGAAAGTCTGTGCCAGTAGGATAAAGGATGGGTGTCATCAGTTTGAAGGATCTGTAATGGAGCTAAATGAGACACACAAAGTGAGGATCAGAAATTCCCTGAAAAGCACCACACCCATCCTCAGTGATAATGATGTCCAGAGTACATGGAATGATGAGAACTGCTGAATTCGTATCAGGGAAGCCAGTGAGGCAAGCGTTCTTCATGAAACTGCAAAGTCATCTTTTCCCTTCTTCCAGGAAATAATGCTTAAAATAAAGACCAGAGTTCTCAAAGCTAACTGAAGTCACTGTAGTTGATGAGTTTCTGAGCTCCTGTGACAAGGACCACCATGTCCATAGAATCAGCCATACCACCTCTCCCTATTTTCCTTTTTATGCTGTTGGCAACAATCCACAGGTGGGGCTCTGCACCTACCACCATGCACATACAGTTAAACTGAGTGTTACAAGGCAACCATCAGTCAAAACTGAAAGCTTTCTCTCTAAAATCATGAAAAAGACAAGAATGTTCACGATCACCAATCCTACTCAATATGGTTCTGGGAACATTAGCTAGAGCAATAGAGAATAAACTTAAATAAATGGAATACAGACAGTCAAGGAAGACATTAAATTATCTTTATTGCAAAAGGTATGATATTCTACATGAAAGGCACTGAAAATTCTGCCAAAATACTTTAAGATTTAATAATTTAATTCTGTTGCATGGGGGACACAAAGTCAACATTCAAAAAAGAATATCAATAGCTCTCCCATACACAGATAAGATATCCACCATTAGAGAATAGAAAATTTAAGAAAAACAACAACTTTCACAGTAGACTCAAAAAAATTGAACTACTTGAAATGTATCTAACAAAAGAAGTAACCCATCACTACACTGAAAACTACAATATTTTGGGAAAAAAATGGTGAAAGTAGATAGCAGAAAATGGAAAGGCATCTCTTGCTCATTACTAGGAAGAAGTAACATTGTAAAAATGACCATAAACCAAAAATTATTATACAGATTCAATGCAATTCCACTGAAAACACCATTAGCATTCCTTACAGAACTAGAGAAAATACCGGCTCAGAATTAGACTGAAGTTGAAAGTGCAAATAAATGGTAAACTCAAAATATATACTAAAATCATTTGACATAAAAATATAACAATTGGGGCTGGGGAGATGGCTCAGTAGAATAAGCGCTTGACTGGCAAATGCAAGGATCTAAGTTCAATCCCTGGTTCCGGGGGGGGGGGGAAGAAATATATATATATATATATATATATATATATATATATATAACAAGAAACTCAACTATATACAGAAAATATAACCCATAAAACTGAAAAGAAGGAAAAAACATAAATGCAAAAACAAAGCTTTGAAGGAATGATGATTAAAAAGTTTAACATTGTACTGAAGTTTTTTAATATGTTAGTATTAGTGCAAACTGGATAAAAGGCACATAGAATTTTATAGAAAATTTATTACATATCTTTATAAATTATTATCACAATGTAATTATTAAAAATTAAAAATTTAAATATCTCAGAAACATGTTTAAATAACTAGTTACATTATTAGCATCTGATCAAGTGATATGGAACTCGCAAATATAACACCAATTTATGTGTATATTAAATAATTTCAAAGGATTTTTAAAACTTGAATCACAGTCAAAAATGATGAAAATAATTCATATTATTTTTAGGATGATTGTCTATAACAAGACATTAATAACATATTTTCTAATAATGTATATTTTTAACTCTCCGAGGTAGGCTTTAGAAGACACAATAAAGTGGCCACTTAGTAGCTTATATTGGAAAGAGTTTCTCTAAAATAAAGTTTTACAAATGTCTTAATATTTGGCAATAATTTCTAAATAGTGTTGAATAAGTTTAACACAAGAATCAAAACATAAGGAATGTCTATACACATATACACAATAAAAGTAAAAAATAAAAAATTTATACAATTTTACTTATGAAGGATTAGATGAAAAATAATATTTTCAAACAAGTCAATTACACCAATAAGTATTAGTATTTTGAAAATCAATGTAATATCAATGAGTTAAGCAAAGTTAGAACTGAAATAATGAATGAAATAATTCATTTATCACAGATTGTGATAAAAATCATAAATTTCTTATATTGTTCAATTGGAAAGCAGGAGGGCTGACCAAATATCTCAGCAGATTAAAGTGTCTGCTTAGATGCAGCCTTCCCTCGGGGCGCTCTGAGACAGCAATTGAGACTGGGCGTGGTGGTATGCATCGGAAATCCCAACTCTTGGGATTGATTATGATATTTCATTGAGTATCAAATGAAAAAATAAAATCATTCTGAGAAAGCCAGGCATTGTTGTGCAAACTCAGAACTCGATAGGCTGATGCCAGAGAATCAAGCATTTTTGAGGGTTGCCTGGGCACTCAGACACTCTCTAAAAGAAAGAAACAAGAAACAAATCAAGAGAAAAACCTAAATCATCTTATTAAAGAAAACATTAACAAAATATTAGTAAACAGATTTCATCTCTATGTATAAAAACTTTTTTTGCAAGAATTATTCAACATTAGAAAAGTTAAACTTTTTAACAGCTTATAGACAACTTCCAGCTCTAGAGAAATGAATAAATTTTAAAGTAATCATTTATGCATTATAATAATACCTTAGTAACTAAAAGGAGATCATAACTAACTAAAATAACAGTGCTTGTGCAGAAACTAAAGGAACATTTTTTATATAGAAATGTTATTTCTACAAAAATGTGTTCAAGATATTTATCAAAGAATGAGACCACAATGATCATTATTATTACTTAGGTAGAAATTTACAGAGATAAAACAGCATTTCCCCATAAAAAATAGAATAAAACTTTTGCCAGTAAAAAGTAGAAAAAATTATATTCATTATTCAAGTGTAATATTATTGCTAAAAGACAAGCTCATAAAAACAAAAATAATTGTCATCAGTAATCACTGGTTTCAAAGTTGGCACATATATGCCTGGTCAGCAAAGTCTATTGTGCATCTGTATAATTGTGGCAGTCTTTTTGTATTTATTTTCAAAGAACATATCCGTAGCTAAAAGACATGACGTAAAAATAGAACTGACACAAAAATGCAAGCAACGCATTATCAGATTAAAGACAAATTAACAAAAGAATCCGAGAGCCAAAATAAAATAGCATTTTACAATTCCAAGATTGCATAACATTTAAAAGGCTAACCATCCCCGTATATACAACTAGTGCTATGTAAGTTTGAATAACTAACTACTTTGTTATACAGTTTGATATGTCCTGCAGCAGGCCAATTCTATTTCCAGACACACTACTGAAATTACTGCACAAGAGAACACAGAGAAACACACTAAAGATGTTCACAGCAGCAGCAGCATTGCTTATATTTAAGAACAAACACACAAGAAACAAATTTGTAAACAGAAAAATCTTGCATGTCTATGGACACTAGTGTAGTCAAGTAAAACTATCATGTGTTCACACCAGATTAAATGCCATAGCAATGAAAATGGAACATATTTCTACACAACCAACCTGGGTAGACAGCACACCTTTAATATCGGGAGTTGGCAAAAGAGGGGTTCCAAATAATATAATATTTAATTTATATTAAAATGTTAAAATTAAATGACATAATATAGCATTTAGGCACATGGGCTAAAACAACTATTGATAAATGGGGGAACCATTAATTTATTAGTAAAGAGGGACTAATGAGTATTTAAAAACAGATGTTGATGATATACTATTTCTTACTTAGGTGACGAGTAAAGAGTTGATTTCTCCAGGCTAATATTGTATTAGTTTCTTATTGCTGTTATAACTACCACAAACCTACTGGCTAAGAAAATGAAAAGTTTATTACCTTACAATTCTGAAAGTCAAAGGCCAGATTAAGTTTCACTAGCTAAAGTCAAGGCATCAGTGGAGCTGCAATCCTTTCTGGTTGTCTGTGGAGATAATCTATTTACATGTTTGTTTGTTTTTCAGGTTCAAGGGCCTCCTACAGCCCTTGGTTTCTATTCCTTCCTCCATCTGGACATATAGGCAGCAAAGTAAGTCATGTGCATGAGGGAGGAGTTTCTTTAGGATCCCTCCTCCGAGTCAAATCACAGACTCGAATATTGAATGCATGTTTGCAACTTAGTAAGTAAAATGTGACCATTACCAGCAATAGTATTTCAAACTACTTATGTGTGTGTCATATGAAGACAGACATTTATTGTTAAGTACACATGTAAGTTTTCAATTATTAAATAGGGCATATGTAATATAACTTACCAAAGTTACGTTTAAGGGCCTTTTTTTATATTTTAGGGCAGGGTCTACAGGGTATTCAGGGTCTCATTGCTAGATGGGACTCTTAGTGATTCATCTGTTTACAGCTTCCCAAGTGCTGCGACTACAGGCATACGCCACCACACCCAGTCTCCATTGCTGTCTCAGTGTGTCCCGGGTGCAGGGCCAGCACAGCAGGCCTGGGAATCAAACACCTGGCCTCTGTGCCTGCTTGCAGGCACTTTAATCAGCTGAGCTATTTGGCCAGTCATTAATGGCCTTTTTTTTTTTTTTTTTTTTTTTTGGTAGAAGCAGGGATTGAACTCAGGTCCTTGAGCTTGCCAGGGAAGCGCTCATTCTAGTAAGCTACCTCCCAGGCCCCTTTAATGACCATTTTTAAGTTACCATTATGAAGTTAATTATCTTACAAATTTTTATTTTATTTTATTTTTTATCTTATAAATTATCTAAAATTTCAACAATGAAATTTCTAGAGTCTGTGTGAGGCAGCTAAAGTATACGATTTAAAGATCAGAAATATATTTTTCCAAAAGAGATTTTCTACCAGGTGATACTTTAATTCCAGGTGCTTATCTTTAGTCCCAACTTCTTCCATTTTCCCAACTTTTGGAACATTATACTAAGTGGTTAATAAGTCAATAATAATTAAGCATCTGCTAGTTGCTGGGAATATAGCAATAAATTCCTCTAGGTCCTTGTATACATAGCATTGCAGTCTATTATATATTCCTTATGTTGTCATAAATGAGCCAATAAGGACTATATAAATGTTTCAGAGGATTCATACCATTAAAAGTAGTAATTTATTCAGCACAATTTTTATCTTTAAATCAAGAAATAGAAGGATTATTCTACCTTTGAAATACAATAATTCGATATCTTCCAAAGCTGTGTCAAAGGAGCATGACTGAAGCATGGTGGAGAGCAACTGTGCCTCATACTGTCCACTCTGTTCGTCCTTTAAGTCATGACTGCAAAAATATATTTCCATTAACTAAATCCAAACAATCTTTTTGTGAAATTGCCACACCCATTCATTTATGTACCGTCGATCATGGTACATCTGCCACACAGTAATACAGGAGGAAGCTGTCATAGAGAACGAAGGAACCTAAACCTAGAATATATACTCTCTTAATTTACAGAAAAATTGCTAAGTCTTTTTATGAAAATACAAATAACCAGTGTAATACTTTTAATAATTTTGTTTTAAATTTAATGTCTAAATATTTACATTACAAACAAGGAAAGTTTTCGCATTAATAACCTTAGCCCTATCTCAAGAGTTAAGAGAAGAAGAAAATATACCCTCAATGAAGAGATCAATAAAATTGAAAATATGAAGGCAAAAGAAAAAATTCAATGAAAATGAAAGATTATTCTTTGAAAAAAAATCAATAATGCTTATAAACCCTCAGCAGGATTTTTAAGATATGGAGAAGATACACATCACTAATAGCATTTAAATGGGGTATATCAGTACTGATCCTGGAGTCATTAAAACATTTAAATGGGAAAAGTATGAACAAAGTTCTGTTCACAATTTCAACAGCTTCGGAAAAATTAACAGATTCCTCAAAATCAAGTAGCAAAGCTCAAGCAAGTGAAACAAAATCTCAACTATCCCATAATCATTATTGTGGCTGAACTCATAACTTTAAAATTCTCAAAAGACAAATCTCCAGGCAAAAATCATTTCATTGGAGAATTCTACCAAACATATTAAGAGGAAAATATACCATCATGGTTATAAAATCCTATTTAAAAATAGGAGAAAATTCTATATATCAATTCATTTCAGAAGGCAAATATCACTCAGAGGCTAAAGCCAGATGAAAATTGTACCATATTGTACCATACAAGTTTATATAATGACTACTTTAAACAGTGTCACTAATATATATATATATATATATATATATATATATATATATATAACCTTAAGCAACAAATTCTGCAATGAGTATGAGCCTACTAATTCCAACACGTGATTTAGATTTAAAATGTTTCTCCAGCCTCATACAATTGGACTGTGGGAGCCCTGAGGTTACTCACTGTTATATGTGGATCTGCTTGCCAGTGACAGGGCCACAAGGCCACCCTGAAGAGCACCTCTTCTTTCAGAATCCCCCTCTACTCCATGCTTCCTGACCACTATGACACGAACAGCTTTACTCTGAAACAGGCGTTGTCCCCAGAAATCTTCTGCCCAGAATCAGAAGTCTATGAGCAGAAACTTAAAATGTGTGAGCCAAAATCTCCTTTAGTATGTTGGTGTTGGGTATTGAGTCATGATGATATCCAAATGATGAAGACATCAGTCATATGTAAAACACATTCCAGGAGGGATTTGTTCTACACCTATAAAATTTATTAACATTTAAAAAACAGCAACAAAAATATCTACAAGACTAACATGCTGAAGAACAAAAGAAGTTGCCAAAACATGGCACCCACTCCTGATAAAATCTCCAAGCAGGTGAGAAAATGGAGATCAACTACCTCACCTTGATAAAGAACAGATAACAGACCAATGACAAAACTAATCATGCCCAGTGTCATAATTATAGAAGTATCACCTATGGACTAGATACTAAAGAAGAAAACAAGACAAAGAAGAAAATAGAATCCTTATGTAAAGAAGATAATGTATCATTGCTTTAAAATAATCCCAGTAACAAGACAGGATTGTGATATATGATGCATGTTGAACCATCAGTTGATATAGGTTGCATCCAGGTGAGGAATACTTATTTATACTGACCTTTTGTCAGTTTGAAACGTTCCCATTGAGTGTTTTCATATTTTGGTTTTTGTATTGATTTTCCCATCGATTGAACTTTGGTGGGTTCCTGCAAGGTGTTACATCTCCAGCAGCACTTGAGAACTTGTCAAGGTAAATGTTCAGTCTCAACTCATGTGTTTTGAAGACTAACTGTGAGAGGAGCCTTGTGACTCAGCTGATTCTGATACAATTGGAGGCACCTTAGCATAGCCTCTATATGGAAGGGCCTGTGCACCCCTGATGGCGGTGTGTGAAATTACCCACAATAAAATAGGAAAAAGTGATGTAAACACCTATTTCATACTCAGATGTTTCACTGAAAAATTAGATTGAAGTTTGAATACATAAATGCTAATCTTTTTTATGTATTTAGTACAGAATCTACAGGGTTTCACCACACAGATCAGACTTGTACTAATTCTCCTGTTTTCAGCCTCCCAGATGCTAGGATTACAGGCTTGCACCACCACGGCCAGTATCAAAGGCCATCTCAGCACACCCCAGGGGCAGGGCCAGCACTGCAAGACTGGGCTCGAACCCCGGCCACTGCATTCTGCCTTAGCAGGTGCTTTAGTCTGCTGAGCTATCTGGCTGATCCATAAACGCTAATCTTAAGTAGTATTTTCAGAAGATAGAAGAGAATATTTTCCTCAAATCAGTCCATGAAACTAGAAAATTTTAGCCCTCAAATGAATCAAAAAGTAATATAAAAGGGAGCAATTAAAGCTATTATTGGGGCTGGGGAGATAGCTCAGTAGCATAAGTGCAGGGTCCTGGGTTCAATTACTGGTCCTGCAAAAAAACAAAACAACGCCACCAAAAAAAGCTATAATGTAGTAACACAGATCAGACTAATTTTAAATAGAATCTAAGAAAATCTAATGCTCAAGCATGTGAAAAATAATGCATTATGACTAAATTGCAATTAACCTAAAAGATAAAAGGGCAAACCCATTAGGAACTACGTAAGCCATTTGTGTGTTTGTAATGTAGGGTTTCTTGCTGTAAACTAAATTTTTTAAAAATGTATTTAGTTGAAGGTCTGCAGGGTCTCACTGCACAGATCAGAATTGTAACGATCTTCCTGTTTTCAGATTCCTGAAAGCTAGGCTTATATGTGTGCCACCAGGCTCAGTCACCCTCTCAGCACAGGAGTAGTGGGGGGAGGAGTGGCACAGCATGCTGGGATCCTGGTACCTGTGCCTGCCTAAGCAGGCACTTTACTCTAAAGCGCTACCTGGCCAGCTCCTTAGTCTAGGTATTATTGAGCCACATGCACTGAGTTTTAAACATATACTTTAAACTATAAATTACAAAAAGTTTAAAAAGCCAAAAACGACAGAAAAGACATACTTATTTTCTTTATTTTTCTCAACACACTCTAGTAAACTATCATAATTGATGTTTGTTTTATGATAGAAAATGTAAGTCATGTGTTGAATTATAACACAATATATAAAATAAAATATCTTTATGTCAATCTACAATTTCTCCTCCTGATAAATTTGAACTAACTTAACCTATTAAAATTTAATATTGGGCCAGCCAGATAGATAGTTCAGTGGACTATAGCACCTGTTTAGGCAAAGCGCAGAGGCCAGGGTCTGATCTCTGGCCATCCATGCCAGCTCCGATCCCTGCGAGCTGAGATGGGGATGGAGACTGGGCATGGTGGCACATGCCTGTAATCCCAGCACTTGAGAAGCTGAAAATAGGAGGATCATTACGAGTCTGATATACGTAGTGAGACCCCGTAGATACTGTATACCCTGTAGTAAAAACATTAAAAATAGAGATAAAAGAAAGTAAAATAAAATTTAATATTAAGAAGATTCAGTATTTTTAATATATAGTAAATATCTAATAGATCAAAATATTGATGATAAAAATCAATTGAACATTTTAAATACAGCAAACTGGACACTTTGATCTTCTCATTTAGAATACAAAATATTTATGTAATTGATTTTACCTTTCAATAAAAATGTAATTGTAAATGTTAGAGAAAATAATAATCATGTGGATGTCCTAAAGTTTAATAAATTTCAAAACAACTTTTAACAGACTTTTGGTTCCCAAGCCAACTATAAGTTTTTTTAAAAGTCAATTTAAAATTGATTTATCAGAATTTGTTTTCTTATGTAAGTGTTTAATTATTACATAGCAATATTAAATGAAGAAGTTGATGACTTTTGTTTTTAATAATTCATTTATTTTGTACAATAAAAATTTAGATGCATAATTTACTAAAATAGTTACCTATGATAAAAAGCATATTAAAAACAATGTTTATAGTATAACAGAAAATGTTTTAATTATTTTGTTAGAGTATTGGTGAACTATGTATGGCTATGAATGATTTTGGAATAGCAAAATATTTGATGCATATCAGTGCTCTCAACAGTTACTTTCATATTTTTAAAAAGTATGTATTTGAAATTGTAAATCAGTTTTTGTACTTGATTATATTCCAAGATTTTCCATTCACTTAATAGTATTTTTGAAAGCAGAAGATAAATTAGAGGTAATGCCTACATTTGACTTTCAGAATAATTTTTATCATCATTCACACTCATAATTCCATATTGTGTGATGAAATAATTTCAAGAAAATGTTAATTACACATAGTAATATTTAAAATCAGATAACATATCTCCCAAGCAGGTTGATTCAATATTTTCCTTAGGTAAACAAATATAGTCAATTTTAAGTGACTTAAACTTAATTGTGCATGTAGGCTTTATTATGGGAAAATAAATACAAAAATTTCCAACCTCTGACTTCAGGCACTAATTGCATACCGTCTTCTAAGTCTTATTATTAGAGTTTTCTCTGAGTCACTTTATAATACCTATGAAATTTCACAAAACATACCCATCAACATTCAGTAATTTTACTAAACTATAAAATTAAATAAGTGCATGTGTAAATGTCTTCCTATTTTCCTTTTCCTATTGCCTTTTCTACCCCTTCAAAAATTGCAGACACACAATCATATACAATATATTTGCCTATGTGTATATCATATATATTGTAAGTTTATATAAATCAACACTAATAAAATCATATATTTTTTCCTTTTAAATCATATATTTTTAAATGTTTTTATCAACATCATGAGAACTCAGCATGTTTGCAAATCCAAATTTTAATGTATTTAAAGAAAGTCTGAAAAGTGCCTTTTGCACAGGAAGGTATACTCTTGTTATATTTGGACTTCATGAGTATACTTCTACTGCTTCTAATTCAACCATTATGTGACTATAAAAATTATATAATTGAAAAAAATGACTTAGATTATTATTTTTTTTTGTTCATTGGTTACAGTGTCCAGATTTCCCCGGGCTTTAAGTGCATTAAGTCAATTTAAAATTGATTTATCAGAACTTATTTTCTTATGTTCCCACAGTCACATTGACTTCTAAAACTAAGCTGACAACCTTAATTATAAGACGTTGCTGCCATCTCTAAGTAAGGCACCGTGAATCAGGAATATACATTTCACTGTATCCACAATCCATCTTCCAGACAGATCTCTATGACTCATTTCAGTAGACAAGCCCTGAGGTTCTCAAGGACAATTTATAGCAATATTTCTTTTACTTTAGTTCATATTTCAAGGTCTGTTTATTCAGCCATTTATTCATTTGCTAGGAGATAGAAATTGAATACCAGCTTGCGATTAATGTTACTGTTAGAATAAAAAATTAGTAAATGTTTCATGATCATTGCTGTTATCATCCTCATCATCTTGGTATTGGTCATGTGACAAAATAAGCAAGTTCTTGATACATTGTAGCTATTTAATTAATTTGAATACAAAGCAAATAAATGAGATACTATCTGGAAGATAATCCTTATGCTCAATGTTTAACACATAAACACTCAGGAATGTTCATAGACTGCATTAACTTACATGGAGACTATTTCACAACAGTATTTTGTTGAATATGATGCTAGAAGCCTAGAACATAGTTGCTAGTACAAAATTTCTCAAATTAATTCTAAATTAATCAGTGAATGTATTCGTATTTCCGGAGTACCAGGAGCATCAATAATGTTGAAGATAAACCAAATTTTCTATTCACTATATGGTTCAAATTGGAATCCTAGACTAGTCGTGGTAGCATACGCTAGCAATGGTGTCACTTTCGAGACTCAAGCAGATGGGTTGATTCAAGTTCAAGACTAATAAGGGCTTCATAATGGGTTCAAAGCCAGCCTGAACCAAACAGTGAAACTCTTTTGAAACAAAACAACAAAGTGGAAGCACCATGGCCCTTCCAGAAAATAATATAATTTTTATAATAATATAATTTCCTAGTTTTTTATGACATGCAATTTTAAATATGTGTTATATTGATGTTCATTCTATTGTTTTATAGATTCACATATAATTATTTCATAAGCTTAATAGATCTCACTTTCAAAGGAAACAGTATTATCTTGCTAAAACAATGTTTTAATTAAAATTTTTCTTTTAATTCTATTATTTCTCAGCAGGTATAATATTAAATAGTAATTTTCAGAATCTACCTTAAAGTTCATATATGTGGATAAAGATTTAATAACAAGTACTTTCATCATTTTAATTGTTTTGGTGTTTTATGTGTATATGACTATAGAGAATTAGATTATTGTATTATATACAAGTATACTTTA
Source organism: Octomys mimax (assembly GCA_002564305.1). Classification (NCBI taxonomy): domain Eukaryota; kingdom Metazoa; phylum Chordata; class Mammalia; order Rodentia; family Octodontidae; genus Octomys; species Octomys mimax. The sequence goes on along the minus strand of NDGM011193387.1, from coordinate 946 downwards.
TAACAATTAAACTTAGCAAATATTTAATTGATCATTAATAAATGGAAGGTTTCCAAGAAATAGTTAATAATCAATTTTCTATCTTTTGATATGGATTCAATAAAAGGCCAAGTGCTAGGATTGTACTATTTTATGGTAGATTTCTGCTTACAAGACAGTAAACTGTAAAATCTAATAGAAGATTTATTAATGTTTGCAAAACACTATTACCTATGACTATTATAAATATTTAATATTAAAATGAAAAATTCAGTCATTTTTAAACCAGTCAAATAAAAACAAGTGCTGCTGGGAAATATTTTGAACAATCTATTGCTTTCCTTACTAAAGAGAAAATTATGCTTCCAGCGGCCTCTTTGACAGCATTGAAATAGATCAATGAATTTAGAAATCACAGGAACATACTTCTGGTTTGAGGTTTATAAATCCATAATAAAACATTTCCCAAAGCATTGGATATTGGCCTAAATGTAGTGTGGATGTGCCGAGCAAAATAAAATTTTTAAATCAGACTTATTTTTAATAGACAAAGTCAACTCAAACTCATTTTTCAGGCTTTCATAAATGAATGACACTTGCAAACAAGCAACAAAAGTTAATGTGAACATAGTTCAATTATGACTGGCATTAGGAAAATGAGAAGATTTAAAAATTATTCATCTATCTATCCTGAAACAATTAGTCTTTAGAAGTTATTAACATCAACCTCCACAGCTTAAATCACAGAGAATTAGATGCTCATAATGCACATTCATTATCTAACATTTAAAGTTTCATCCTCAGACTAAAAATAATCAGCAATACAAAGGCAATTAAAATATAGGTCTTGTTTAACAATTTCCTCTGTTAATTACCTTTGCAAAGAATCATTCTTTCAAACTGGCACACAGAGTATATTTAATGTTAAGAAACACGAAAAGTATGTAAGCGAAAAACAGGGCTGCTT
>NDGM011193384.1:0-10200 GCA_002564305.1 Octomys mimax | reverse complement strand
CCATATCTCCTTTTAGTTTTACCAAATTTTGCTTTATAAATGTTGATGCTGAGTATGTGCACATTTAGAATTTTGGTGCATTTCTTCAGTAGCAGATTCTTTTATCATGATGAAGTTTCTCTCCCTGCTTCTAATAAAATTGCTTACTTTAACCTCTCAGTTGTCTGAGAGTAAAATTACACCTGGTTTCTTATGGATCAGCTTTCATGAGCAGTATCTTTGTGTATTTTTAACTTCAATATACATTTTTAGTTTAAAATATTTTATTATCTACTTGTGATTTCTCCAGATATTCAAGCAAACAGCCTTGAATTATTTCAGTATATACGCCACTTATTTCAGTATGCGTATGCATATGTTATATTTATACACATATGTATATATGAGTATGTATGTATATATGAAACATCTTTTTTGTATTTTACGGAAGGGTCTACAGGGAATTTAGGATCTCACTACTAGATCGGACTCATAGTGATCTGCCTGTTTACAGCCTCCCAAGAGCTGGGATTACAGGCACCCGCCACCGTGTCCAGTCTCAGTTGCCATCTCAGTAGGCCCCTGGTATAGGACAACCCTAGTCCTTAAGCAGGCCCAGGGATCGAACCCCCGGCCCCTGCGCCTACTTGCGGATGCTTTAATCCACTGAGATATTTGGCTGGCCCTTTTATGAAACATATCTGATACATATGATGGGTGGTATGGTGGAATATGCACACAGATATTATACACACAGATATGGTGATAAACATACGCTGTGAGTGTTGTTTTACAAAATTAAAAGACATTATTGTTATTCTCTCTAAAAAATACCACCTCATACTAACTGCACTAATCTCATCACTCGCCTCTTTCTGAATGTTTCAAAGTCTACTTTTGGAAGGGTGTTTCTGAGATGTGATCGATATACCATGAATGCCAAGCAACACTGAACGGAAAGTCAGGCTTGGGGAACGTGATGCTCTGTCTCCGTCCACCTTATCCACAACTGCCGTGAGACTTCTGGCTCTTCCCAATCTCAAAGTCAGCATGGTTGACAAAGGTCTTGCTTTGATTCAGGACAGTACAACAAAGCACTCATAAAAGGGGACTTCCAGAGCTGCTTCAGAAAGTGGAAGGAACCATTAGATAGGAGTACTCATGGGGTGGAAGTATTTTGAGGAAGATCAATGCCAATGTTTCTTTCATGATAAAAATTTTTAGATGAAAATATTCATGATTATATAATATGCAATATGTAATATTATACTTATATGTGCTATATAATATACATTACATAGAGATACAGGGAAAGACAGATATATATATTTGTATTTATCTATCTATATCTATACCTATTTCTATGTCTATGTCTATGTCTATGTCTATGTCTATGTCTATGTCTATGTCTATNTCTATGTCTATGTCTATGTCTATGTCTATGTCTATGTCTATGTCTATGTCTATCTATCTATATATTTTGCAGAACTGGGAATTGCAGCCTAAAGTCTTTGCACTGAGGTGCATTCCCAACCCTTTTTTCGAAAATTTTCAGTTTGAAATAAGGTCTTGCTGAGCAGCCCATGTGGGATTTGAACTCAGGATCCTCCTTCTCTTTCCATTGACAGCCTTTTCTAGGTCCTGTCAACTTCAAAACTCATCAAGACTGGAATCACATTGCATTTTCACAAGAAACATAAAACTGTTTCCTCATTCAGAGCTGGGACTGGGTTTGCAGTAGTCTGGACAGTGTACGCCCCCACAGTTTTATGGTTACTACCTTGTAGTGTTGCACAGTTTAAGTCACAGAAAGCTCGAGAGTGATACCTGGATCATTGAAAGGCTTATGTCGGCCCATTTCAAGGCAAGTACTATCTGGGTAAAATGCAAAAGTTCTAGGGAACTTTTACAAATTACATCTAGTGAAAGTGTTTCTTTCAAGGAAAATCCCATCATTAATCATAGGTCTCAGCTCTTATCAGTTGTTTTGGAGAAATTAGAGTCACTATTGAGGTATGACTGCAGGGTGAGGCACACTTTTATCATTTTGTATTCATTTCTTATACCTTAGAAAACCAGTTTTATTAGCCATTCATGTTCTTCTTTTTATACAGATAATTATATAGATGTAATCTGATGTTCCAAAAATTCTTAGTGTTATGTATCATCTAGATTCAATAATACACAACATTTGTATTATTTCCATTGTTCTTTGTTCCTGTTGCATCTGTGATCCAGTTTTCTGAGTGAATATCACACTCAAGTCTTCTCTCAGTGTACATTCACTTGTGCTAAAGTATTTTAGCTTTGCTTTACCTCAGAGCATCCTTGTTTGCTTTCAATTGATAACAATCTTTCATTAGATGATGATTCTACTTTCGTGTTATTTTCTTGGTGCAGTTTAAAATTATCTCTCCGTGACCTTCTGACTTTCATTGTTTTTTGTTCAAAATCTTGCTTGCCAGTCTTACTGGTGCTCTTTTGAAGCTATTGTGTCCTTTTGTGTGTGTCGCAGCTTTAAAGATTTTTCTCATATCTTGGATTTTCAGAAGTTTGCCTGTAATGTACATACCACAGGCTCTCCATTGTCCTTCTTCTAGGTCATACGTTTTTTAATCTTATACTTCATATTTCTCATCAATTTTCAGAAGTCTTAGACACTCCTTCTTCAAATATTTCTCCTAGACCATTATCTTTCTCTTCAGGAGCTCCAATTACCTTTGTGCCCCCGGTACTCTGTCTATTGTGACATATGCTCATTTCTGTGCTATCAGCCTTCTTTGTCTTTGTTTTTATTGTTGATACTTATTAATTTGCCATCTTATAATTCACTGATGCTTTCTTATGAGATGTCCAGAGTGCTGGTAAACGTACCTGTTTATTTCTTAACATAAATTCTAGTTTTATAATTTTCCCTTGTTTTTTGTATGTATTTCAGTAAACAAAAGAAATCCTCTACAACAACATCTTTGAACATACTCACCGTGATTGCACTATAGCCATCGTTACTCCAGTTTCAGAGTTATACGTGGGTCTGTATGTATTTTCTACGTTATTCTCGTGGGTTGTGCCATTTTCTTCTTTCTTTTAGCACACAAATTTTGATTGCGTCCTACATTTTGTCTTAAAAGTCATACAAAGTCTAGATAATGCTGTCTTCACGAAACACTCTCATATTTTTCAGCTAGGAAAATAGGGCAGGGATTAAATTATTTTAATGAAATGCAACTGATCTTTGATTGAATTTTAAAATTTTTGAAGCTTCTATAGCTCTGATTTTCTTGTGAATTTCAAAATAAGGCCAATCTTGGAATTTCCCCCCGGTAATTTAAGAATAACAGATCTCATCGACTCAGCATAGAAAGATGAAAAAACACTATGCTATTTATTTTGGGGTTTTTTGGAGGAGCTGAGCTTCCAGTTAGTTTCTTAAATTCCTGAGTTATTCATTTTTAATAACAGGTACATAAAAAGGAAACTGACTAAATCAGGCTGAGTTTTTAATCTGTCTTTTTTTTACTAGGGCCTTAACATTTCCTTTTGTGTGTCTTCTGTTCTGTGAGACTTTCAACAATTCTACTTTTTCTAGTCCACAGCAATGTTCCTGTGCTCCAAAATCCTGGGTTATCATAATGTTCCCATTGTGAAGCTCAAAGAAGTAGATACATAGGATGAAAATAATCCAAAATGATAATTCTCTCTCTCTCTCTCTCTCTCTCTCTGTCTGTCTCACACACACACACTTTACTGTCAATCTGATGACTTCAATTATTTTGGCACATTAGAAGACTTTCCTCCTGTTTTCAACTCAATATTCCCAACATGTTTGTGAATCTACCTCTTAGTATTCCATCAGAATTGCAAGCTCCATTCCCACAGAGTCAATTTTATTGTGCTATATGTCCATCTTCATTTGCCTACTTCTGTGCCCTTAGCTTTGGAGTCAAAGAACTTTAGTACTCATTGCTGTTAGGCCTGTTGTTATATTGACATTGACAAGATAATGTGTAGGAAGAATGAAAGAACAATCTGGATTCCAGTTCTGCAGAGTAGGAGATGGTTGACCATGATGTTATGTCTTTAAGTCCTGGTAATGCTGAAGCCCACCTGGGAGTAAGCCACAAGGCAACCACAATAAAAAGCACTTTGCATTTTGCTCCATGATTTGCAAAGGTCATCTTTGAGAGGTTAAAAATAAAGAGATCTAGCAAAACCTGGACTATAGTTAATAATAATTTTGAAAGAAAGGGAGACGTTGTTAGAAATATATTATAAATTAAAAAGTTTGAGAGGCAAAGATTCGTATGAGGAGTAGATAAAAGCAGTTAGGGGATGGGTAGGTAGCTCAACAGTCTAAGTGTCTGCCTGACAAGCACAAGGACCTAGGTTCAGTCTCCAGTACCAAATGCTATGCCAGCCCCTGAGACCCCAGGCACACTGTGCTGGCTACTGAAACCAGATGTGGTGGTGCAGACCTGTGATCCCAGCACAGGGGAGACTGAGACAGGAGGGTCACTATCAGTCTGAGCTGCAGAGTGAGACCCTGTACCAAATGAATAAATGAATAAATGAATGAATGAATTAATTAAATTTTTAAGCAGTATCCAAATAAATTATTTTCCAACAAAAAAAAAAATCATATTAGGCTTTTGTTCCCAATCCATTTCTAGGGGTTGCACAAAGTCTAATATTTTGGGAAATTACTCTCAGTCTCAACTCCGTCTTTGTCTTCCAACGTTTGTCTTCTGTCCAGCATCAATTTCCACTTCCTCTTCTCAAGATTTATGACCTCATAATTGGAATGGCCAGGGTTTTCCTTGGTGTTTCCTATTCTTAACAATTTTTGATTGGTGTCTTCATTTGGTTCTTAACACAAGTTCTTGACGGTGGTTAATTAATCATACTTTTCAACTTCCATGTCACCTATTTTATTTTGCTGAATTTCTTTTCTTTATGCATTTAGTGCAGGAGATACAGAGTCTACAGGGTCTCACTACGTGGATCAGACTTGTCATGATTCTCCTGTTGTCAGCCTCCCAAGTGCTCGGATTACAGGTGTGTGCCACCATGCCTAGTCTCAATCACCATCTCAGCATGTCCTGGGGACGGGGCTGGCAGGGCATGCCAGCAATTGAACCCCAACCACTGCACTCTGCCTAAACAGGTGATTTAGTTCTCTGAACTATCAGGCCTGCTTGAATGTCTTATTATTTTTGTTTCAAATTTTTAAGACATATTTTGTTCCTGCCCTTTAACTGTACCATCCCATAAATTCTTATATTGAAAGTTACATTAATGCTATGAACTGTGCCAGATATTTGTTATGGCTAAGTATGTTTCAGGACTAAAATCTTAACAGCTCAAAGCTGTTTTCTAAAGTTAGCATCTTAGTAGATGTAAACCACATCATTTGAGACTGCTTCAGGCGGAGACAATGTACAATTAGTAAATATGAATATATTCATTGATAAATGAAAATGTGCTAACTTTTCAAGTTTTAGAGATAAAAGATCTAAAGGTACCATTGGGGATACCTTAAGATATATTTGAATAGCATTTTTAAAACTATATTGCAAAAGATATCTACCCTGGCTGGGTTATAAGTCTTACTACAGCATAACCAGGGGTGTCTTCACTGCTGTGGATTTTGGGTACTGCATAGCGGCACATAACAGGTGCCTAATAAATATTTGATAAACCAATAAATATGTGAGAAAGAAAAATGTCAGCATTAGGAAGTAAATCAGTGTTATGTGCTTTAGTTTCTTAGATCCTTGAGCATGGGAAGATCTGTGTCATCCACTAGAGGGACAGCATGTTCAGTGTTAACTAAGCTTCACTTTCCAGTGTCACGTTGTAGTAAGCTCTTGTCGTAAGTTTCAGGATTATAAACATCATGTCTTTAAGAGAGACACAGTAAACACTTGACAAAGGTTTGTTAAAGCTAAAAAAGAAAATGGCTGTTCCATCAAGATAAAACTAAACACCAGAAAGATGTAGTTAATGAGTTATAAAATTATAAAACCAAAACAACTTGAGTGAGACAATGAGGGAATGTCTCACCTTCTCACTCACCTTCTGGAGTTCTTCACACCACAACTAGCTGCTTTCTTGACCCAGTGTTGATTACAGTTGTAGTTGTTGAACCTACCAAGTGCCAGTGAGCAACCACATACACTTGCCATTTCTGGACATCAGCCTGCTACCATGCTAGTGTGTATCTTTGCAAGAATGTTGACAGGCCTTTGTGGTGTGGACAGGAGAGTTCAGATATATAATGCTTTGTTTGCATTTTCTCAAGTCAACATGCTACAGGAAAATATTTACTTTGTTCTTTACCTTGACCACTGCAGTTATAAAAATACAACATAGTTCCTGCCTTCATGAAGTTTATGTTCTAGTATAGAAGGAAGCATAAAAACCCTAGTACTTTAATATAATATTCATTATTGCATCTAAAATATTTATGCCATGACAGAGCTTTCAGAATTATAAACATTATGTCTTTAAGAAACAACCTTATTGTCTTTAAATATCAAAAGTATAATAATTCTAAAATGTGAACAGCTCAGTACATATTTAGCTTCAAACAGTCTGAGGACACAAAATGCTGGAAGCTTCTGGAGATGGAAACTGGTCATTATGTGAGGGGAGAACAAGGCCACAGAGCCCTAAGCATCAAGATACCTCAGTCTTGAGAAAATCATTCTGCCTGGACAATTTCAGCTATTAGTTGCTAGGCAACCTCATATCTCCTGATACTAACTTTCCAAAGGTATAAATAAATATTCCTACTGTTGTTCTTTGGGTCTTTGGACAATCAGCAAACAGACCTCTACCTTAACACATCTCTTACCTTTGTCTATTTTTTCTTTATTCCTTCCCCTTTCCTGCCTGCAGGATGCAGAGAACAATGAGCAATGAGTCCCCACGACAAAATGATTTGTATTATTCGACATCCTACAATAGGTGAAGTCCTTGTGACAGTTATATGTTGGGAGCCGCAGAAGCTGGAAATTGGTCAAATGAGTGAGAGTGGCATTAGGCTGCAGTGTTAAAGCAATCAAGCTATCTCAGTCTTGAGATAAGCATCCTGACTGGTTAACGTCAGCCATTAGTCATTAGGTAACTTTGAGTCCATGATACTAACTTTGAAAAAGTATAAATAAATGCCCCTACTGTAGTTCTGGGGGTCTTTCACCAACTAGACCAACACACCCACACCTGATCCAACTCTTGTCCTCTTGTCTATCATTTTTTCAGTTTTGTCACCTTTTCTCCCCAAGGTACGATGGATTACACTGAGAGACAAATGGATTCCTCCAGTTATACAGAGGTGGTGCCCACATGTATTCATTTGCACTAATTTTTTTTCCATTCAATAGATAATTGGCACAGTTTCACAGAGTTCTATGTCTACAAAAAACAAAATAAAACAGATTCGTGGAAATTGCTAGCAGAAAAATGTGGGGAAGTTCAAACTTTCTACTTCACCTTTTGAATGAATATAATAAATTATTAGTATAAATATATCAAACCAATATGTCATTGTGGTTATTCAATTTAAAACATAATCTCTTACCTTTTCTTTTTTTAAATGAATTTTTAGGACAGGGTCTACAGGGTGTACAGGGTCTCACTACATAGATTGGACTTGCAGTGATTCTCCTGTTTTCAGCCTCCCAAGATTACAGATACCCACCACCACACCCAGTCTCCATCACCATCTCACTGAGAGATGGTGCCCCAGGGGCAGGGAAGGCATGGCATATGGGGCATCGAACCCCAGCCTCTGTGCTCTGCCAAAGCAGGTGCTTTAGTCTGCTGAGCTATCTGGATGGCCCTATACCCTTCCTTGGTTCTTAACACGACAAAAAGAAACTTGGGGAAAGGTATACATTTCTACAGAAACAAATGTTGAGCAAAGAATGGAATTACTTGTATGATTTAAAGAAAATGTATCTTGTCATATTTTAAATAAAAGCACATCTAAAACCTATCTTAAAGTATATCTTCCTTCCATCTAATTGCTAGAGTCCAATAAAAACTAACACAACAGTATCTTATGTAAGTCAGAATAATAAATTGTAACTTGTCAATAAGAGAAAGATCTTGAAAATTGCAAAATGACCATTAGTGCAACAAATTGGATATTCAAGATAATTCCAAACTAGAACACATGGGGAGGTTCTATGCAGCTATTCTGCATTCATTTGATGTTTTCTCTCCAACTATGATACTGAACAGCTTCTTATGCAAAGAAAGATCACATATATTTTGCTGCCCATAATCTGTATACTTTATTTTTCATAACACATGTAACACTTCTCTGCAGTGAATCTTCTTTTGAGTCTTTTGGCCCAAGGAATAGACAAAAATCTGAAAGCTTTCACAGAGAGATAACACACACATGTGTACACACACACACACACACACACACACATACACACACTGTTTGAAATTGTACTCTACAAATGTGATGGCTAGGCCAGGGTTATCATTGAGTTCATGAGTCCATACTAAATAATACTCAAAACAAATGTACAGATAAGATCGCCTTGAGCAAATCCTTATCTACATATGGTTTATACTGTCATGTTCTTCACTGCAACTCAAATGCATCTTTAGAAGTTTTCTCTGGCAGTGCTGTGTAAAAGAGAGTTCCTTTCTGTCATTTTGTATTTAATTTTTATACATAATTTTCTTTACAGCACTAATCAGCACTAGTCATAAGATATACTATTTTTATTGCATGTTTTCACCCTGCATAACACATATATCTTGAAGCTGGTATGTTTTATATTCTTCCAAACCCTACCACTACTTGTAATACTCTTATACTGAATAAAATTGTATATTTGTATTAGAATTCTTGGAAACAATAAGATAAGCAATTGGTGTTCTTGAATTCATTTAAAAAAATAGGAAACTGGAAGTTAAGAGTCTTTAAGAAGAGTCAAGCCTGTCTTTGAGCCCAGCTTTAGACCAGTGCTAAGATTTTCCTCATGACTCTGCCAGAGTTCTCTGGACTGGTCTGGCACCCAGTAGTACTTACATTGAAGCATTCATGGTTTTTGAGCCATATGATAGGAATGGCGTGAGGGAAGAATTTCCCATTAACCACAAGACCAGGAAGAGTAAAGAGAACTATTTGTTGAAGAGCTTGAAGAAACATTTGTTTTTAGTGTATAAAACAATTGAACTTGGATTATAATTTCCAAAGGAATAGTGAAAAATGAATATATGTTGCAAAGAAGATAGCTCAGATATAATAAATTATGTTCTGTGGTCTTATGATAACTAAGGTTCTATAATGCAGATATGCATGTGGCATGCAGAATGAAGCCGGAAATTTCTTGCTTAAAAAACTGTAATTTCAATTTCAATATTGGTGTTAAGCACCCCACCCGTTCCCAGAATAGTACTGCAGTTTTACAGAGTTCATTTAGTCTATCTGTAAGCTAGGACAAGTTTTTAATTGTAAAATGCAATGGTTGCTAAGAGGTAAGATAATGTATGTGAAAGTGATCTGAATGATCTAAATTTTAATTAGTCTTTTTTTTTTCTTATTGGGAAACACATTCTAAGCCACTAAGGAGATTTTTTGCATTCTTGAATGTGAACCCATTACAAGTTAGGGACAATTATTATATTTCTGAAAGTGATTGCTAAGAAAAACTTCCTTCCAAAGTGCCTCAAAACGTTGGTAGTTTATTTGAGAAAAGAAGAGCCGATAGATTTAAAATTTTATGCCTCAAATAAATACTAAGTGTGAGCTATGGGAAAAATTATTTTGTAGGTCCAGATTATATTTTCTTTGAGTATCAAACTTCACTGAGCTATAACCAATGAAAGCACAATGGCAATACAATGCAATGATCTCTGTACAACCGAGAAAAGGAACAAGAGCAAAGTTGGCATGATGTCACCTGTAGGGGACACTTCTTCATCAGACCTTTTCCCCATTATTACAGGATGACTTGTTGGTGTTAATTTTCCCAGGCAGGATTCTCAATCCTGCTAATCATTCTTTCTTTATAGCATAACCGCAAGGGCACATTGTAGTATCTTTCTTAATCTTGTCAAGTATAGCTGCCTAATAACATAGATCAAAATGTAAAATACTTCTACTCTTTTTTTTTTCTTTTCATTAATTTCACTGAGAAAGATAACAACAAGACAGTTTCAAAACAGGTTAGTAGGACAGTTACAATAATTAAT
>NDGM011193383.1:0-15195 GCA_002564305.1 Octomys mimax | reverse complement strand
CGGGGAGATGGCTCAGTGGAATAAGTGCTTCCCTAGCAAACGCAAGGGTCTGAGTTCAATCCCCAGTTTCGCCAAGAAAAAAAACAAAAAAGAAAGAAAAATTCAAAATAGGAGGGTAATAATGGTTAATACATTGCATACTGCTATCTTTAGAGTACAAGAAATAGGCATTTAACTGTCCAAACAAATTTTACAAATTTCTTAATTTTCAATGAATTAAGAAAAATTAGTGTTTATATATGTGCATACATACATATATACACATATATGTACATATACATATACTATTTTTTGCTTTTCCTTTCTTCTTTTCCCATCCCAGTTTCTCTTTCCTTTTGGATAGTTTCTTCCCATTTTATATTATTTATTGTACATTTTGGGTTTTATTTACTCTTTTAGCTTCTCACACTAGAGAGATCTGTGTTCAAAGATTCAAGTTACAAGCGACAACTGATTTTCTAATATTAGCATAGTTCTCAATCTTCAAAATAATCTGAGAATCACACCACAATACAACTGAATAGGAAGTAAACAATAATTTGATGGTAAATATTTGCAAAAAAAGAGAGGAAAAATATTTCTACTGCAACAAAATGTCCTCTGTGTGCATTTAACATGATTAAAAGTCTAAGTAGAGTTTATAATTAGAATTCAGATTTATGTTTCCTTTAGGAAATATTTTTACTTTAACAAAATTATTCATTTACTTGATGAATGCAATATACACAATTTACTTTGAAACACTTACAATATCCCATGGGATAATATGATGTGGAAATAAAAAATATTCAACCCTGGGGACAGTCTAGTGCAGTCATAATAAAAATCCACAAAGTAGAAGTGGCTACCATAAGCACCTTTATTCTCTGTGTCTTGACGGACAACTGACCTTTTGCTAATCTTCATACTAAATGTCAGAGCAGGGTTCATTGGTAGAAATAATGGGCTTTAACTAGGATGATGAATCTTTAAAAACGGGGTATCATTTTTGAAATAAAAAGCATTTATGAAATATGAATTGGCTAACAAATACTGTAAAGATTTGGCCCATCCTTTCATGAACAGAGCCTAGGGGTCCATGGCAGCATGTCACGCTTTTCCTTAAAATGAATCTTCCAATAGCCATCTGTGAAATGAAGATTTCATTTGGCTATTGCTGGCTATGAAAGAAGCAAAAGTCCCCCTCTAGGTGATGAGCACTTTTCTACAAGGTCAAAAGCTCTTTGAGGATTATAAGATGGGGTTCCCTCCATTCCAAGAACTGCTTGTACTGCTTACTAATATTTAGCTAATAAATTTCTATATGGGCAGGAGAATATGGTCTGAGATTTACTTTTATTAAAATCTAATAATGAAGTAATGATAAGTAGCTAGTCCTTACCTATTTCAAAAATTTTATAGGCTACCATTACCTACCTAAGAGAGGGGAATGAACACACTAGCTCATGTCAGTGTGGAATGATAAGATATACATTATCTATAAGCACTTATAAACAATAAATAGAGAAAATACTTTTTTGGACTTCAGAGTAGGAAAGGCTTTCCAATTTTCTAGATGGGCACACAGAGTATAACTATTCACTTCAGATGTATAAAAAATCATCCTAATTCAGTGGCTTTCGACACAACAAGCATTTATTTTGCTGAAGCATCTGAACTTGAGGCAGAACTCAGCAGTGACACCTGGTCTGTGCTCCACTTCACGTCCCTGTTGCACTGGCTTCCTGGGAGCTGGAGAATCCCTTTCCATGAAAAATCATACTAGCTGTTGGTGATGTTCACATGCACCTTTCAGAAAGGCAAAGCAGCTGGGGCTTCCTCCCAGGATGTGGTTATTTTCCAAGCATACCCTAAAAGAGTGAAAATAGAAGCTGGAGGGTTTTTAAACCTTGGGCCCCAAGGCTGGTCTTTTTACTATATAGTATTCTACTGTTTAAGGGCTCATACTGCTCAAACTCAAGAGGCAATTCTTTGATGAGAAGTGTGTCCATGGATAGAGAGCATGTTTATGACTACCACTGTAACTCATAAAGATGGGCACACTCACCTGTATCAAATTTTAAACCTCTGCATAACAAAATCACCACAAAAAGAAAGTCAAAACATGAGATTGCTTCAAAAGCGAAATCTGTAACATATGACTGAGAATATCCAGAATATATAAAGAATTATACATGTATAAGAAAATGATAAGTAGAAAAAGAATAAAGAATATGAAGATTTAGTTCATGGAAAAAGAAAATTAACTGGCTAATAAACATGAAAAGATATTCAGTATCATCATAGTTATTAGGAAAAAGCAAATGAAAACATCTCATCTATTAGACTGTCAAAATAAAGTCCAAAGACTGTTCCAGTTTGTGAGGAAACTCACAAATTTCAAATATACAGAAGTAATTCTGAGAGTAATTTGGCAACATTTAATAAAATAAATACAATACTAAGCTTTTAAATAATACAGAGAACACACTTCTCCCTCGAGACATGTACATGAAATGATGTTCATTGTACTTATAGCAATTAAAATACAAAAGTTTATCATTAGCAAAAAACAAATAAAAATTGGTATGTATATATTAGAATACTCTATAAATTATCTAATAGAATATTACATAGGAGGATAAATTATCTACTAGATAAATTATCTACTAGAATACTACATAGTATACTACATAGCAGAACTGGCAAGTTGTACAAAGTAAATACATCAGAGAGAACGATCGTTCACCTCAAATTTCTGTGTCATCCTTCAGGTGCTATTTGGAGACCAAGGATTAGATTTCTCAGGCCCCACCTCCATGGGCTCATGAGACTTCCTTCTATCAATATGGAGAAAGGAATATGGAGACTAAGGAATTCAGGCAGCAAGAGTGCCTCCTTTGGTCTTTTGTTCCTTTTCCATCATCCTGATATACGTGAGCAGGAGGACCCTGGAAACCATGTGTTGAAGAAGGTAAAGACACAAAATGGAGTTTGAGTCATTGTATGTACCATTAGCTGTAAAGAAAAAGTCATACAGCAGTTTAATCTGGGAATTTATGTCAACTAGGTTCATCCAACTATACAATAAGGGTCTTAAAAAAAAAAACCTATGAATTTCTTTTTTTTTTTTCATTTTAAACAAGTGTGATTTTTTTAAAAGTCAGCATTTGTTACTTTTATGCAATGGACACAATCAGTAGCTGTTAAACTATTTCCTATAGTTTTAATAGTTTAAAAGAGGTCTTATTAAAAAAATTAACAAGTCAGTTATTTCTCTAACATTTTAAAGAAATGCTCTACATTTTTACTACTGTTTACACTTTTCTTTGTGGCATGCTCCTAAAAGTAAAGCTGTCCTTTGCTGTGACTATTCTTATTTTCTCCAGACTGTTTATCTAGCTAAATGCAAACTCTCACTCTCAAGATAATGAATGAATTAACATAAAACTGCATAAGAAGAAAATGTAAGCTAAAATTTTGTGAAGTAATAAAAGGGTAAGCAAGTTCATAGAGGTAAACCTGTGCAAACTAGAAAAAAAAGTAACACTTACTGAGCAAAGCATTTCAAATTCTATACTAGATATAGAATAAATTTTAAAAACAAATTTTGCCTAACCAAAGTTCTGAAGACAGAAATCTAAAAACCCTCATTGAATCCTATGCTCCACTTAAGACATCAATTCCACTGCTCACTATTTTCCAAATATATCCTGAAACCATGCCTTTCTTTACATTCCTAATGCCACTACCCAAAGGAAAATCATCAAAATGCCTTGCTACAACTACAGCAACATTTATCTCTTCTCTCCTGGGCCCACCTCACCACTTTGAAAACCACCAACTGAAAATCAGCAATTACTTGCTATAAGAGAGAAGTAGCACAGGACCCTGGAAACCACGTGTTGAAGAAGGTAGAGACACAAAATGGAGTTTGAGTCATTGTATGTACCATTAGCTGTAAAGAAAAAGTCATAAGCAGTTTAATCTGGGAATTTATGTCAACTAGGTTCATCCAACTATACATCCTGACCTGCTGGGCACTAACTAGTCAGTCCTACAATAAATACTTCACTTCTCATTACACTGCCTTGGGTGCTGGCAAATTGTAGCAATACAATCAATGCTATTAGTGACACTGATGAAAGGATTTATCAAGCCCATTTTACAGAGTAAAGAAATGAGAGCATTAAATCATTTAACCAAAATAAGAGCAAGTGGCAAAGAATTTGAACTTTTGTTGGTGTGGCTCCAAAATATATACTTTCATTGTAACACTGCTTTATAAATACATTTTTCCGAATTAAAAGTTTAGAAATTTTGCTACAATAGAACCGAGGTAATAAAAAACAACTAGCTATATGTCTTTTTTACTTTAGTGACAGGGTGAACTTTTCTTTCTTTCCTTCCTTACAATGCTGGAGATCAGCTTTAGAGCTTTGTGCATGCTAGGCAAGCACTCTACCACTGAGCTGCATTCCCAGTCCAATCTTTTAAATAATAATCTCTAAAAGGTTATTATAACGAAAAGGAAGAAAATGTATAATCTAAAAAGACACCTATAAACCTTAAAATGATTTCCACTGTGAATTAATTCCTTTCCTAAAGCTTTCACTGTAGCTGAAGACGCAGGTAAATAACAATATTGGTAGAAGGGGAAAACCCTCCAAACACTTAAAAATCTCATTAACCATATCCAGGTTTTAATATATTACATGTAGCCGTCTTGAACTGCTATTTTAATATGTGCATGCTTGATGTAAAGGAGAAATCAATGTTATACTACGTGTTCTTTCCTTATTTGTACTAACTGTTCAAATTAATCAAAGTACAAACATTCCTCCTAGTCAAAAGTGATTATTTACCTGAAATTCAATTTAATGTCCACAGGTTCAAAATCTTTTTTTTAAATATTAATTTTATTGATAAAGAAGTAGCAATGAGACAGATTCAAAACAGGGTAGTAGGACAGTTACAATAATACATTGCATATTGTTGTCTTTGTAATTATTCATAGTACAAGATACAGACATGATACCTTGTCTAAACACTATTAGTTCAAACTCAAAATCTTATAGGAAGAGAAACATTTACCCAAATTAGAGCTAGCTATTAAAAGCACTACTTACTACATAGGGGAAAAAACAACTCTTTTTAAGGCTGCCTACTAGGGGAATAAATTTTTATTATTATTATTTTTTAATGTATTTAGTATGGGGTCTCACTATGCAGCTTGGACTTGTAGTGATTCTGTTTTCAGCCCAGAGCCAGGGAGGCTGAGACAGGAAAATTACTATGAGTCTGAGCTGTGTAGCAAGACCCTGTACCAAATTTAAAAAAAAAATTTTTTTTTAATGAAAAAAATAAGTCATTAATTACAGAGCTAGAAAATGACTACTTTTCTAATTAAACTGGTGAGCTTTTATCATAAAATCATTATTTCAGAATACTGGAATAAAGGAAAGGAGAAAAGAAAGAAGGGGAAAAGATATGCTTAGATAATTGTGCTGCTGATTTCTGCTGGTCTACTGAAAAGAGCATATAATGCTTAAGGGTTTTTTCCCCCTCTTCTTTTCATTTTTTTTTTTTTTTTTTTTTTTTACCAATTTTGCACACATATCTGGTAATCGGAACGACTAATTTGAAGACAACAATATGCAATATAACAATCATTGTTGAATTCCTATAATTTTATTTAGTGAAATTGTGTATTATTTCTAATGTTTTTACTATTTTCATTTTCTTAAGCAATTTTTAAAAATATAGTTAAAAATACTAGTCCCTAAAATTAAAAAAATCATAAGTAAATAAATGAAAAAGAAAATCAAGTAACTTGAGACTTTTGTATTTTAATAACAAGTACCATTATAACCAGTATATTTAGAAAACATAAGAAGAATACAAATTGAAAGAAGGGTATATTTCAATAGTTTATAGTTGCTTATAGTTGATGACTATTTCCTTGCGGAAAGCTCAAAAAATAGAAGCAATAAACATTATAGACAATAAATTTAGTAAGCTGGCTGGATACAAAATTAACATATAAAAACTCAGAAGTCTTCATAAATGCAAAGAAAAAATAGGATGAAGACATAATTGAATACACTGACAGCAAAAACAACAAAAAGAAAAGAGCTCAGAAAAATAAAATGTATAAAATCTTCCCAAAAAAATCCTTTAAAATCTTAATCAGTATGCCTTTCCTACATCAATAATCATACTGTGCTGGTTATTAACACCATAGTGTGTTGATTATACCCTGACCCTATATCAACTGGGAGAGAAATGACAAATCTTAACAATATTGACTCGTTTCAGTTCATGAGCAGTGTCTTTCCATTTACTTAGCTTTTTAAATTTTCACTCACATTTTGTAGATTTCCAGGTAGCAGCCTTGCACATTTTTATTTTATTCCTGAGCATTTTATATTGTTATGTAGTGTTTAAATTTTCTACTCATTTATCCCTACTATATAAAATATACTTCTGAATGTTAATTTTGAAACTCTGCTAAGTTTATTTTCAGTTGTAGTAAGTTCTTGCAGATTTCTTTGGGTTTTCCACATTCCTGACCATGTTTGAAAACACCGACTGTTTCATTTCTTTACAACTTTTCTTTTTCTTACCTTATAACTCCAGTGAGGACCTCCAATGAAAATTAATATCCATAAAGATCCATGCTTTATTTCTGAACTTAATGACTTTAATCAGCATAACAAAGTTCCTTTCCATTCTTAGTTTGCTAAAATATTCTGACATATGGCTGTTGAATTTTCTCAAATACTTTCTCTGATCATATGCCATCTTCTCCTTTATTCTATTGATACAATAAAGTGAGTTACATAGGATGATTTTTTCATATGTTAAACCAAACTTATATTCTCAGGATAAATTCCCCCATGACCACTGTCCAATTGTTCTGGATTGCTATGATTTTGTTAATAACTTATACATCCATGTTCATGAAGTATATTGGTCTATAGCTCTCTTTTCCTGTGACGGGTCTGGTTTAACACCTGATACTGACTTTCACTTTTATTATTATGAGGTGGTAGAACACAGGAAATCAAGCGAGATGGGATACAATTACTCATTCTGCCTATTAATGGAGTAAAATGTTATATTACTGATTCTATATACAGTAATATAGCTTACTATCTTGCACCGGATTGTTTTTTAGTTTTAAAGCTAAGCTACTTCTCAGCAAAGTTTAATATTTAATAAATTTATAATATTTAATAAAACATAATGGTGATGATGGGAACCATTTCAATTAAGCAAAAACATAAGACTCTATTTTTGCTTCCAGGGTTCAATTAAACGCCAGGAGTTTGCATTCTACTTCCCAAGCTATTTTCTGTAATCAATCAATAGATTATAATTATTACATACATTGTAACTCTTGGTGTAATATACCTATATGCATTGACACTGTTGCTTTGAAGGCATAACAAAAATTACCTTTTAAAAGTATCCACTTGTTGCTGAAAAATAATGTTTCAGTAAACACTAAGTCTCTACAATAGGATGGATAGAAGACTGCCTAACATAATCACCAATCAAAAAGAGAATCTTGGTCATAATCATATAAATGTAATAGTACTTCTGTGTTTTTTCCTCTAAGAGAACTAAAAAGATTTTCACTATTTCAAACAAAGACTACTTCCTTACCTACAACATCATGCAAATTCTTGAGTAGTTTTACTGGCTAATTAAGAAGCATTAAGCCACATTTCAGGTCATAGTGTGCTTATAGAAAAAGCACAGAAAAACTTATGAAAATTTAAAAATAAAAACAAAAGCCCTAGGGCTGGCGAGATAGCTCAGTGGACTAAAGTGCCTACTTAGGCAAGTGTAGGCAAGTGCAAGGACTGTGGTTTGATCCTTGGCACCATATGCCACACCAGCCCTGCCCCTTGGGCGAGCTGAGCCAGCCACAGAGTCCTGGCATAGTAGCACAAGCCTATAATCCCAGCACTGGAGAGGCTGAAATCAGGAGGATTACCACAAGTCACAGTGAGACCCTGAAACAACCAAATATATTTTTTTTAAAAAGCCCTAAACAAAAACTACTAGTTTCCTCTCTAATCTCTGGATTTAGTATGCAGGGAATTTTCTAAATTATTTAACTACTAAAATTTTCTTTTCAGGTCAACAGTACTCTCTTGTATTATAAATAAAACATCTGTTTAGCATATTTATTATTTCTTGGTAGTGGTAATCTTTATTTTTAAGTAGTTTGCTGTGAGCAATAATAAAACCTTTGGTCTTTAATGCATTCTCTAGTAGCATTCCTCAACTGAGAATTCTTCCTCAAGCAGAGAATTAAGATACACAGGAAATGATACAACTAAGTCTTTTTCAATTTTCTGAAGATAGTCAGAAGTTAATCCATTATATACAATGAACTATATATAATGTCCTACATTAGGAAATAATTCTTTAGTTGAATATTTATTGATAAAGAACGTGTTCATTACTTCAATGATACAGATAATGTGGTATGATTATAAACTACAACACTCATAGGCACAATGATGACATGCCTCAGATATATGATTAGAAATAAAAGTAAATGCAACAATAAAACTAAAACATCTTTACAAATCTAGGTAACTTAACAAATAAATTATTCTTAGTACCTAAAGTTTATAATCTTTACTTTTGATCAGAAGAGCTGAAGTCTCAGATGTTGTTCATAATGTGTTAACCAGTATCAATGAATAAATACCTGGTTCTCGTCATCCTAAGGTTGCCAATGTGAACTTAAGAGTATACACCCTCTGACTTTTACCTGGGACTTACAGCCAAACCACTATATTTTTTCTGCTTTATGTTGTTCAGGCAGCCACACTGGTATTTTTCAGTGGAGGTCTACCGCAGTCCCAAGGTCAGGAAGAGAATGGGTATGTGCCTAACCAGATAGTTACCCAAGGCCTAATGCACAGAAGGGCCCAGTGCTTGGAGATTAATGCTCTATGGTCAGAGCACTGAATTTCTTAATTTTCTTCTTGTATTTGTGTTTATAAGGGAAACATGATGGAACAATAAAACATGTATTTAGTTAGAGTCTAGGTTCCAATGTGTTTTGCCTCCTCAAGGTAGGTTCACAGCCACCAGGTCAGGATGGGGCACATACTAGAATCTTGATGCAGGGCAAAGAGGCAGCCCTTCTAGCCTCACAACAACATTGTTATGGCACATTCTGTGGGGAAACTAATGGAAGCCTCAGACCAAACATGATTCAGATACCTTTGTGTATCAAAGTACAAAAGCAGCAACCCCTGGGGCTGCCTTCAGCTGTGGACTGGGTTATGGGACCACAGAAGGGAAGATTAACTGTCCAAGCCCTAGCTAGAGGCCCCAATTTTCATTGTGCACTGGGCCCTGCAAAGTATGCAGCCAGCCCTCACAGGGCTTGAAAGTGAATCAATCACAGTGATCACATTCCAGCAGTGATTGTGATATATTTTGATGTAATTTCTGGCCAAGAATGTACAAAGGAAATTATCTTCCCAGGAACTTCAGGAAAGTTTTCTATACTGTTAAGAGACAGAAGAAAGATGTTCCATTTTTCTGCATCCATAAACTGTCAATTCTCAATATCCCTAATATTTTTATATTATACAACCATGATAGTATAAAACTTGTATAAGGAGGGCCACTCTAGAGTAGAAAATTAACAAAGGAGGATCCAGGTCTCACTATCTCTGGATTATTTGTTGTGTGCAATGGTGAGCTGCCTTATTGTTTAAGAGAGTTAATGAATTTTCTGTTAATTGCAGCTGAAAGCATCTGATATGATATACATACAACAGTATATTTTGATAAGAGTAATACAGATCTAATAAAACCATTTTATAAACTTTGGAAAATAACACTCATTTGTTTGAAATGTCCCCCGCTCCTCTTTCTCAAACTGGATTTTGTGTATTACACAGCCTGTATTTTAAATCAAATTATTAAAAAACACCTCTCTCCAACATCTGCAGAGTATTTCCAATAGTTACCATGATCACAAATGTACTATCTTGATGGATTAATAAGAGATTTTAGAAAGGAAAGTTGTTTCTCGTTAAGTGTACTTTCTTTTTCTTGCTATTCTATCCTAAAATCATATCACTGAGCTGCACACCATATAACATACTTATACGCAGAGCAGAAATGTCATTACCCTCTACAGGAAAACAATATTAAATAGTTGTCACATAGGGTTTGATCTCTGGTCCAGGATGCTGTGCTGGCCCTACCCCAGGGGCATGCTGAGCCAGCCACCAAGTCCACGCATGATGTTGCACACCTATAATCCCAGCACTGGGGAGGCTGAAAACAGGAGGGTCACTATGAGTCCGAGCTGCATAGTGAGACCTTGTACCAAATACATAAATGAAAAAAAAAAAAAAAAGTTGTCATGTAAACTAGAACTGTTCTTCCTTTGAGAGTATTAAGATCAATGGCCTCGAAATGGGCAAGACTTCATGCCCACATAGTGAAAGCACCATCTGAGAGAGCAAACCGGCAGATACACTTCTGTCTTCCCTAGTCAAGCCCTGCCTCTGTTCTTGCACCCTTATTTTCCAAGGGCAGCTGCTCTGCTACAGGGACCAGCTGTTCAATAGACTGGTCCTCTCTTGAGAGCTGCCTAGCTTTACAAAGCAAATGATCTATTCCTGGGTGATAATAATAAGATCAGACAGTAATGTTCACAATTACCTAAATTTGTGTGAGGTGAAAACATTCAACAGCAAGTTGGGAACAAATTTCATTGGATTTTGGGGAAAAAAACATAAATTTTGGCAAAAAAATAAAAAAAGAAAGAAAGGAAGGAAGGAAGGAGAAGAAGAGAAAGAAAGAGAGGAAAAAGAGAGAGAGAGAGAATAAACTAAAGTACATGATTACAGCTTTTTAAAGAGGTAACTTTTGGTAGTGAGAAAATTAATTAAACATTCTTTAGAAGCCATGGAGCTGAAGTCAGCACACTGACTAACAGAGCAGCTGTCAGTGCAAAGTGGGTTCCTGTCCTAATCCTGTTCTGACCTCAGAGCTGAGCCTGAGAACCTGTCAGAAAGGTGCTCTCACAGTGGAAGACATCAAGCAGCAGCTGCCTGGGCTCAGCAGGCTGCAGCCGCTCTGTCTTTAAAAAACTACAATGCCTCTCTGGTTGCAAATTTCATGATAGTAGCGCATGTACAGTTCTCATCATTGCTGGATAGGACAGTGAGTTTTCATCCCATTAGTACGTGGCTGTTGGCAGCATGGGGTCCTCCAGAATCTCCTCAGGATTTGGAGCTGAATTTGTACCTACAGAAGGCATATTTTTACATAACATAGAAAGTTGTAACTCCCTTTTTTCCCCAGGAAGTTGAAAATGATAGTCATTGATACCATTTATAAAAATGGAAAGAAGTAACTTTAAAATTCATTTTAGGACAGTTAAGGAACAAAATACAAAAGTGATAAGAAACCAAGTGATACAGCGAGACAGATTTTTTAAAAACCATTCATTATACACTGTATACACATCCCAAATGATCACCCATAAATCTATACAAAATAATTTTTAAAAATAAAAGTAAGGAAATATGAATGGCTTAGAGAGGCATACCACAGACAAGCCAATATTGCCTCTTAATTTTGTGATATTATTTTCATAATAATATTGTGCAGGGCACAGACCCCACTGGCACCACATATCTCACTGTTTGTCCCTGGTCCTTCTCTTGCATAACGGGGATAAAGAGAAGGGAAATTCATTGTGAAGAACAAAGGCAATAATATGTCATGAATTCTGCCTATAAAAACCACAAAAGTCCCCTACAATGTCTGAAATGCAGTAGCTAGCATGGGTCTCTTTCCCAGTTTTTGCTGTCTTCCTTCTGTAACCTCAATATACTTTAAAAGTACATTGAAAGTATCTCTCTGTGGCTTTGCTGCTGCTTCCATATTACTTGATGCTACCAATGATGGTAAGTCTAGTTTTACATACCAACTTGGCTATGCCATTGTACCTAATTATCTAGTCATATATATAGGTGTTACTATGAAATTATTTGCAAATAATGTTAACATCTCTAACCTATGATTATCAATAAATGAATGGATCTCATCAAATCAGTTGGAGGCCTTAATAGCAAATGTAATGTTTCCTGAAGATGAAAAAATGGACTTGAAACTGCAGTATCAACTTATGCTTGAGATTCTAGGCTGCTTAAGCCTGCCCTTTATATTTCACTTGCCAGGCTCAACAATTCCTTAAATAAATCATCCATAGTTACAGCTATTATTGGTTCTGTTCTCTAGAGAGCAAACTGAAACATAGTAACAGTAACTTCCTTGTTTTCTGAGTAGAAACCCTAACTCCTCCAGTCCATGCTGGGCACCCAGCAGAGCTGCCCAATGCAAGATACACAGAGGCCCACAGATGCCCTGGCCTCAGGGGGTACTAAAGTTCATCAATGAAACTTTGGCCAAGGCTTAGATCTTTGTGACTGGCAACATTCACATCATCCTTACCTTAGCTGGGTTTCTCCTTGGCTAGAAATCAGCACATGAAAATGTCCTTTCCTTTTTGCTCAGTTCCTTTGTAATATTGGATTCTTTTTTTCAATTTTAATTTTTATCATTACATGTTTCCAGAACATTATCTCATTCCCCTTAGAGAGTAGACACATGAACATAGCACATCTCCTGGTTGCTTTTTCATTCCCTCTCTTCTCATCCCTTTCTCTTTGTCTCATTTGTCTCTCCCCCTTCCATCCCTCCCTCCTCCAAAGATTTATCTTCCTATTTATTATCTTTTACTTCATATGCTATTTATAGTTTAGATTTCTCATATAAGAGAAACAACCCAATATTTAGGCTTGGGTGTCCAATTTACTTCATTTAACATAATGTTCTCAAGGTGTAGCCATTTTCTTAAACAGCTCAAGTTTATCCTTCTTTGTGGTACAACACTACTCCATTGTGTATAAATGCTACATTTTCGTGAAGAAATTAGCCTAGTCCCAAGATTTAGCCATTATGAATTGTGCAGCTATAAACATGAATATGTAGGCCACAGAGATAGCCAGTGGTCTAAGCACCTGCCTAGGAAAGTGCAAAGACTGGGGTTTGATCCCTGGCACCACATGCTGTGCCAGCCCTGCCCTGGGCACGCTGAACTGGCCACCAAGACCAGGCATGGTGGCACACACCTATAATCCCAGCACTGGGGAGGTTGAGACAGGAGGATCACTGTGAGTCTGAGCTGCATAGCGAGACCCTATACCTAATATATTTTAAAATAATAATAAAGAATAGGCATGTATTATTGTAATATGATATAGTATCTTTTGGGAAGATACCTAAAAGAGGAATAACTGGGTCAAGAAGAAATTCTATTTTTAGTTTTTTAGGAAGCACCACTACTGATTTCCATAGTGGGTGTCCTAGTTTCCACCTCATCAACAATTTAGAAGAGCTCTTTCTTTGACAAAGCCTCACCAGCATTTGTTATTATTTGACTTTCTGTATTATATGAATCTCACCAAAGTAAAATATGTACCTATATATGCATGCATGTGTGCATATTATATCAAAACCTTGGAGGATGAGGCCATAAATGAATAAGGTTCTAGAAATTTTTCTCCTGTGCCAGCCCTGCCCTGGGCACGCTGAACTGGCCACCAAGACCAGGCATGGTGGCACACACCTATAATCCCAGCACCATAATTTTTAAAATATATTTAAAAATACAACTGGAGAGAAAACTAAGAAAATAAGATGGTTCATTTAAACACAAATAGACTAGAGTTATGTGAATTTAAGAAGAATGAAATACTCTAACAAAAAGTGAAAGATTAGCTGCAGACTGAGTAAAGCTTGACTAGATGCTATTTGGAAGTCACATTTTAAATAAATAAAGACAGAAAATGGAAAGCAAATGTAAGCATAAAGATATAAGAAAACTAAAATAAAACTGGTTTGGCTCTATTTGGTAAAATTTAAAAAACTCTTCAAGACATGAAACAGTACAGATAGAAAGGAATACTGCATTGCATAATAAAGAATCAATTCTACCAAGAGATAAAATTTCAAAAATTTAGGCACCTAAAATTTTTTCTTGATATTAAGAGATATAAACTAATTTCAAAACAAAAATTTTGATTCAAATATTTATTCTTTGTGTAAAACTGATATTCTATGGGATAAATGATAATTTTTAGGTATTTCTTATTTATTGTTGGACAATATTAGAAATGTTTCTGAAAAGAATAACTAACATCTATTAAGTGCTAGTAAACCCTGTAGCCTCTGACCTTCCAAAGGCAACACAGGACACAACGGGATGGAACTTAGGAGCTCTGGGTTTCTGCATAATATTTAGTAGACCTGAATTTCCTCATTTTTAAAATTTGGACTATTTCCTAATTCCTTTCCTCTACCTACACTGAGTGGCAATTCACTATAAGCAAATTTCTCGGAGCTGTTAATGAATATAGTTAACAAGGTGCTTCCTGGACCCTCCTGGGACAGCTCTCCAATGCCACCTCACCACATGAATCCCAGGCTCAGGTATGTGTGAGCTGCGCACAGCTCCTGAACACTCCAGCCTTGACTGTGTGTGCTTGCCCCTTCCTCATGAGCCTTGGGGCAAGCTGCTCATTCTTTCTGCCTACAAAGCCTTCATTTACCTCGTACATTTTCTTTTGTTCTCAAATTTAGAGCAAAAGTGTCATTCCTCTGGCAAGTGCAGGATCCTGAGTTCAATCCCTGGTACCACCAAAAAAAAAAAAAAAAAAGTGTCACTCCTCAAGAATCTTCCCTAACACCTTGAAGTAGGGCAGAATACTTTTTTTCTCCATCTCCTAAAGTTTGACAAACTATAAAAGAAGGTTAGGTCTTTACAACAGACACCAATGCACCATAACATCACACACTTTTCTTACCTGCTTTTGTTTTTGACAATCCATTGTACTGATAGTGGGGCTCTGGAGGGTAAGGAAACATTATCTTGTCATCTCTCATTTGGCAGGTTTTCAGAATTCATTCATGCTGTATAACTTTTATAATATTTCAAACCAGGAGCTATAAGGAAAACATGTTATCATGACTTTTAAGAAGCTTCCCCAGGGCTGGCCAGATAGCTCAGTGGATTAAAGTGCCTGCTAAAGACAAGTGCAGGGCTGGTGAGATGGCTCAGTGGTCTAAAGCACCTACTTAGAACAAGCTTAGCAA
>NDGM011193379.1:0-10130 GCA_002564305.1 Octomys mimax | reverse complement strand
TTGGCAGAACCAGGAATTGAACTTAGGCCCTTATGCTTGCTTACCAGGCAAGTGCTTATTCTACTGAGCTATCTCCCGGGCCCCAAACTTCAGTTTTTGAGGGTACAGCTTTCAGCTCACCGGCTGAGGCCCCCTCACAACCACTGATGATAATCTTCTTCACTTGCAATGGAATCAGCCAGGCTCCCTTGTACCTATCTGTAACCCCAACTCTCTGGTAGACTGGTGTGTGAGGGTCACAAGTTCAAGCCCAGCCTTGGAAACCTAATAACTCACTGAAACAGTCTCAAAATGAAATTTTAAAAGGACTGATGTTGTAGCTCAATGCGAAGGCCTTGGGTTCAACCTCAGCACCACATCCGCATTCACTCACACACTCAGTCAATTATGCACGTTAATCACATCTACAAGCACTTCCACAGCAACACCTAAGTCAGGGTTTGACTAACTAAAGGAGCCACAGCCAGCCATAACCTTGACACACAAAACTGACCTTCACCCTATCCGGGCCCAGTGACCTCTGAGAAGCTCACCAGATGTGGTCTCAGCAAGCAAATAAATGTCTGCATTTGAAGACATGAGCATGGGCTTAGTTATTTATAGTATGCTATTTTCATAGCCAAATTTATATGGTAAGTGGAATTAATAGCCACATATAAAACTAAATTTATCACAACTGGCTCACAGAATCATAGATGATTACATTATTTCTAACAGTGAAAATTTGCACCCTAATATGTTTTGCCATTCATGTTATAAAGATAAAATGATATTTTATGTTCATTGTGTGAAGATACCAGGCCCTGCCGGCAGCAATTACCTCATTATCTTACAGTAACACTATCTATTACCATTGAGGGGTGTTGTTGACCTCCTTTCTCCTTAGAGGAGAATTTCATACAAGGCCGATTTTTTTTTCTCACTATTCAATAGAGCATTTAATTATCAAAGGACCAAAAGCATCTTGTTATGATGTAGTCGTGGAGCAGGGACTGGAGGGGTATTGTGACAGCCAAGTAAGTATAATTTCCTAAAGGAAAAAGGATCAACACACTCAGGCCACAGAAGGTGACAGCTTTAGAACTGTAACAGGCCAGCTCCATGTTTCTATCACAGAAGACTACTGAGATCATATACAATAGGAAAACCATACACCAAAAGAGTGATTTTATGAAGACATACAGAGCATTTGAAAGTGTTACCAAAGGTGCTCTCTCTCAAGAATGCAAGATTACATTAGTGGCCTTCGAGGTTTCTATCCAGGTCGCCTCTCAGAAGATGGAGGAAAACTGTAAAGCACCCTCCCCAATAAAACCTCTCCCAACTCCCCCAATTAAATGGGGCTTACCATCCTGCATTCCCTACACATTCCTTCTACTCAGAGATTATTTTATTATGGCTTCTCTAAAGATTTTTTTATTGACATAGCATCCTGTGCCGCACCAAGATAGAGAACTTACAGTTGAGTATACAATGGTATCACTTATAACTCATTCTTCAAGAGAAAGCCAGCTTGCCTTGGTATACAGCCTTGTTGGGCTTGCACATGCCTAGAACTGTCCAGCCAGCCACTTAAGATGAGCAAGAAAAGAAACCCCAGAGCCGCCTTTTGTGTTTACATTTCCCAGCTCCAGCCTGCAGATATGATTAAAAGATGTCACTCAATTACATTTCAATTTTTCTTCCAGCTGCATTCATTATAAAATTTTAGCCATGTGCAGGAAAGGATAATTTACTGAATAGATGTTGAATTTGCCATTAGAAATTAAGAAGTGATCCGAAGCACATCTTACATATTCTGAGATCATTTATTTCAGGATGTTGTGTTTTTGATAAAAGCACTGTGTTTAGTCTTTACATGTATTGCATAAACTGTAGTAATCTCCTTGCAGTGATTTCAAATTTTTTTTTTTTTTTTATTACTGGATCCTACCAAGAAAAAAAAATGTGGGTTATATTACTGAAGGTGATTATTTTTATTACATAAATATTTTATGATATCTTCTTTCCATTTCTTTCCCTGACACTTTATTACCATGGATTTTCATTAATTCCATGCTTGATATAAATTAAATGCAAGATTCTGATGTGCATGGTTGTCAGGGCCTCAGGGGCACACAAGCTCTGCTCTGAGATGACAATTGCTGAACTTCTCCTAGGATTAATTTGTCGAACCACAGTCCCCGAGCTCTCCAAGCAAGGGGTGACTGGGAAACATAGCAGCAGGCTTCAACTGTGAGAACGCCTAGATGCCCACCTGTGCACTTTGTGAATACCCAAAGAAGACAGGAGTCACCTTGCAACATTTTATAAGGTGCCCACAACACGAACGCAGCCCAACTCTGGGCTGCTCAAAGCTGACGCACTTGCCTGGGGACCTCATTATTTGCTGGCACCTCTGTGTGAGGCCAGGTGGGGCAAGAAAACACCAAGCCCCGTGGTTCCCATCGTTAGCGACTCACACAAAATGTGGCCATGGCAGCTGACACCGGCTCTGCCGTCCTCAGGGGCCTGGGGACTTGGGCTTACGCTCCCTACCTTCATTATTGTCATGACCTTGATGGGACTAACTGCGGTTATTTTTCTGGGCTCCTCACATAAGAACAAAGATAAAACAAGATAGAAATACTTAAATGAATAGGCTATGATTAAGGACAATGAAAATGGCAGGGGAATAGACTACAGGCAGATAACCTACAGCAGGTTAGAGATAGGCAACAGCAGACCTTGCATGAGTCACGAAGGCAAAAAACATGGATTTTTCTATAGCCAGCTTCTTCAGTGATTTATAAATCACTCCTAAAGAAAGACAATTATCATTGATTCCAGAGTTAACTTATGAGGCAGAGATACATAAAAACATACACACATATACACACATACGTGCACATCCATACGCATGCACACATATTTCACACTTACACAAACTCATAAAGCCATACTTCCCTATTTTCCTTTCATGGCAGGTGTCCTTCATGGCTGACTGAAACCCTTGGTCATTCAAGTTTGCATAATCTTTACTCTGGGCTAAAGCTGAGAGTAATCTCTTTCTGAGATATTCTTGGGCTTGTGCCAGCAGGGAAAAAAGGGTGCAGGCTGATTAGGCAGTGGCCCTGAATGCTTTGCCTTCAGAGTGGCTCGTACCAGTATGTCATTTGGTCAAATAAGTTGCACAGCCAAAACCCTAAAATCAGTCTGGTAGGAGATATAATTTTCCCATAAGAAGAGACCCAGAAGTGAAGAAGGAAGTATTTTTGAAAAAAATAAGAGAAATTACATGTGAAGTAGAAAACTAGGATAATCCTTTTTGTTTATAGATTTTATGTACACCTAAATTCATTAGTAGTTAATTCCATGAGAAATGTACAAAATCAACAAAAAGTTGAAGTCAATACTTGTTTGTTATGTTAAATGTGTCACTGAAACTAAAACTCCATTCGTTATGAAAGAAATATTACAAAACACAAAGGTTCTGGTTATTTTTTTATTTTTTATCACTCATGTTTGCAGTTTAGCTAGACATGCCTAGCCCATGATATGATAGGGAATGACTAAATTCTCCCAGACTTTTCTCTATCAGAGCTATTACGTTTAAAAAATTTCCTTTAAATAATTTTCTGTCTTGACATTTGACCTCCATATCGGCCACACTCATTATTAGAAATCAAGGCCACTTTTGTTCTTACTTAGGACATTTAAGGATATCTAACCTGGCGCCACAAAGACATGTGTAGCAGTACACAATGAAATCCTATCACATTGATAAGGCAATTGTTCAAATGATTCAGAATACATTTGCATTACTTTTTCAAGATTTTTCTCATTAACATTAAAACATAATTCATGGAAACTATTCCAGCTGGTTGGATTATGTCATTGGAACCTCAGTCAAAGAATTCGGTGAATATTCTGGGAAGCTGTGTGTATATCTACTTAGCTGCAGGAAGGTTTAGTTTGTTCCTACAGCTTCCTCCTCACTGTGTCTGCAGCAGCTGCCTGAATTCTTACAGCAAAGACCAGACCAGGAATCAACTAAGCCATGTGGCACCAATCCAATGTTGATCAGTCTCTTGATTCTCTCTGTCTCTTACCTAGATAGGAAGCACACAGCTGTTTCATGCGTTCCTGCAGACAGGTCTGCAGGAGTGTGGCAGACCATCCTAGGCCAGTTCAGAAAGCACTAGCCACTGACCTAGGCCAAGAACAAAGAACCACTTGTTGGAAGCAGGTCTTTGGATAGTATTATGATTTCTTGCTGTTTGATAGGTTTTGTCTTCTACGTTTTGGTTTTGACTTTCCTCAAGTTTTCTGAGGCTTTTCTTCTGAAACGAAGAGAAAAACATGGGCTCTTGGCTGCTAAACCTCGTCAAGGGAAGTATTACAAGAAAGTGTGGTTAAGCTACTGGTCTCCTACCTCACAGAGGGCGATTCAGCCTTACACAAGAACACATTGTGCACCGAAGTAAATCAGATTCAGCACATTTTTAAAGGTGGATTTGAAATCTGTAATGGCAGCCAGCAAACTAAAACACTGGAGGATATTGAGGCAGAATCAGAAATCATAATATTTATCAAAAAATCATGTCACCATACTCTTTCATTCCAGAGGTCATATAATATTAACCTTGAGCAAAAAAAGAATGCTGCTTAATATCACACATGAAACATAAACACAGCTACACTAATTTTCAGGAGTTTGAAAATGTTATTAATATTACACTGTTCTTTTGGAATGTTGTAACTATTCCTCTCCTTCTTAGATAGGCAGCTTTAGACAGTATCTTCCTGGTCAACACTTTCCAGGACTATGAGAAATTTCTCCAAATTTTTTAAGTCCCAATTTGTCATTTCTGAAACCTAAATAAGTGGAACTGCTGATTGCTGTCTACACTGACCCATGAGGATTTGCGATGTCCTGAACCCTTGTCTCCTGATGAGGTAAGTGGCTAATAATTATTATTCTTTCTCCAAAAGAGAACACTACATTTAGAGAAGCTAGTATAGTGCCAAAATCAACTGAACAGTTTTTGAGTGGGTGTCTTGTGAACAGGTCTAGTTGTCCTGGCTCTCAGGCTGATGTTTTATCCATGGAACAAAAACCACATCCCCTGTCATGGAGCTACATTTAGATCCAGTGCTACTGTGGTGAACAGAGGCATTTGTAAAAGATCTTGAAAGAGATATGAAAAAAAAGTAAGTCTAATAAATTTAACCAATATGGGGATGCTGGTGAAACAATTTGCTTTTATAGGCATACACAGCTATATTTTGCTTCATATTGAGATAGCCCTTGAAAGTTTTTGACTATAATTTTATAAATTAAGTTGTATTTTAAATATCCAAATAGAACTACTTCTTTAAGGAAGAAAGTCTTTATATGCCTTTTGTGTCCTTCTTGGTAATACTAATAGTCATCCTACATACTTAAGGGCTTTATGTTCCTAGATTCAGCACATTTGTGTTTTCATATTACAGGGCATGCTCAAAGTTTGAATTAATGGCAAAATAACATTTTGCAATAGTTCATTTTTGACAGCTGTATGAAGAGTTGAATATATTCATTTAAAGCTTTTATCTGTGCTATAGGGAATGGTAGAGAACTGGCAATAGAAGCAAAGAAGTATTCTTTTTTCTCTTACTACAATCTCACAAACATATTTTTAGACCGTGCTTCTGTGCTTCTGCGGCCTTAAATTGTGAGGCACGTCTTCTGCGCGTGGATTGGCTCCGAGTTATCTATTTCACAGATATCTGTCTAATTGGTAGCAGCTGTTAATCAAGCACATTGTCACAAATCCTGTAGTACAGCATTCAGTCTAAAGGTTTGTGGGGTTTTACATTTTGAAGGGAAGCCATATGCCTTAGGCGGCATGAGATGGAGCAGATTTCTCGTAATTATATTGAGTTGATGCCATTTGGCCTGAAAGATTTGCTTTGAATGTGTATGTTGATCAAACTCCCTGGGACACTGTCAGGTTGTATCAACATTTTGTGCTCTTCACACATACCCTAAGAGGAAATGTCTCTTTAACTCTGGTTTACAAGTCCCAAGAGGATTGAAAAATAGCCGCCTGGGGTTTACATCTGTGTGCTGTCAGGAATGCTCGCAGCTGCTCAGCTCCCTGTAAGTGTTTGTGGAGACACTGTCCCTCTACATAGAGTACAGTCCTAGCCTCAAAAGCTCTCTCCCTTCAGAGCAGCCTGGCTCACCAGGGCTCGGGGAAATCACGTGCAGGCTCTGAAGGACCCAGCTCCATAGGCGCCTACATTCTCCAAGCCTTGCATTCTGAAACCCGAAACTCATTCCCAAACTCTTGGTACCGAGAGAGCTACCTCAGGGGCCAGCGTTCACCTTCCCACAGGAGGCTCCAGAACGAGACCAATGTGTGTCTTTTGACTTCAGGCTTATCCATCAGCTCTCCGAAGTGTCAGCCTCCCACTCCTTCAACCTATCCTCCAGGAGCTGATACAAGAGTCAGGGAAAATGAGCAGGGCCTGTCAAGGACAAGATCCCAGGGCAGTTCAGGGATCCCCCTTTTAGGGCTTCCCGTAAGCTCCCTCAGGATGTGAACAGCATAAAAGAAGACTGGACACCACAGAAAGGTCCTGTCTGGGTTTCCAGCATAACCTGTGTTGCATTTCTCCACATAGCATGTGCCTTTACTTTTGCTTTTGCCTTCTTTCTCTTTGTTCATTCCAAGCCCACTTTCCAGAGATGGTTTCTCCCATGCTCATTCACCCCACACTTTCCAAATAAAATTTGACACTGTTCTTGGCCTGCCTCATCCAATTGTTTGAGGCAAGAAGGACCCAGAATACTTGACATTGGCAAGCCATTTCTAATGAAACTACCCAATAACAGCACTGCTGTCACCACAGTGCTCTGTTCTTCTTTTTCCCCTAGTTTGATAACCATCCCCTCCCTCCCCTGAGCTCCCCAGTCTCCTTTATATTATCAGACTGTCCTGCACGGTCTCACCAGCCCATGGTGGGCTCCTGAATTTCCTCACATTAACTGGCTCTCCCTGGGGGTCTCTCCTCCCACATAGAGGGAGGTACCGAGAGAGCTACCTCAGGGGCCAGCGTTCACCTTCCCTCAGGAGGCTCCAGAATGAGACCAACGTGTGTCTCCCTTCTTCTCTCCTGTCCTAAGTACCTAGGTCGGGCATGCTCTGTGATCCTCCAATGTCATGCCTCACCTTCACCCCATGGCAGATTACAGGTTCCCAAAGAGCTGCAGCTGCACCTCCCACAACACGCTGTCCTGCAGCGAGCCCTTCCTTGTGGGCAGGCACATCCCCTTCCTCCCTCCCCTCGAGTGAAGCCCCTATTTACCTTGGTGACTCCATTCCCTCACTTCTTTCTTACTCCTCAGCCAGCCCCAATGGTTCCTGGGCCAGCTCTGTCCCAAAATTAGTATAGGAATGATTAAGAGAAAAAAAAAATTTTTTTGGCAGAACTGGGTGTCGAACTCAGGACCTTGCACTTGCCAGGGAAGCACTTATTCTACTGATCCATCTCCCCGGCCCCAAAAGAAAATCTTAAGTATCCAAAAAGGGACAAAAGCAGAACAAGAAAGAAAACATCAAGAAAAAAATCTCAGAGGACACTAGTACAGAAGGCGGGAATCAAGGCAGGTGGAGCAGCCACTCGTAATCAGATTGGTCATCAACTTGACCGGGTTGAGAGATGAGCAGAAAACTGGTCCAGCAGACTCCTGGGTAAAGGTGAAAGTGTTTCCAGAGAAGATGGGCTATGAGCCAGAAAACTGGGTGGGACAGGCTCACTCTGGATGTCACCAGCACTATACAGTAGACCGGGGGCTCAAGTGAAAGGGGACAGTGTGAGAAAGGAAAAGCGGATGGCCCGTGCATGCTGGATCTCCCTGGGGCCAGTGTGTCTTCCCACAGCTTCCACCCTCAGACTTAGACTCCAGGTTCCTCAGCCTTGAACTGTTGACTTGCACTGGCCTTGAAAGCTTTTCATGGTTTTGGCCTGGGCAGTAAGGTACATCCTGCCTTTCCTTTTCCCATCCCGCTCTGGCTTCTGGCTCCTTGGCCTGAGAAGCTACCATTTTTCCTGATTCTCCATCCTGCAATGACCACGGTGGAACTATTCAGTCTCTGATCATATAAAGCTCTCTCCTCCACATTCTCTGGGTTCTGTTTGTCTGGAGAGCTCTGATTGGCCCATTGCAGATACTTACTAAATAGCTTTCAAAGGGACAATTTAATGGGCATACCAAAAAAATCACAAACTTTCTATAAGCTGTGGATGCATAGAATGAAACAAAAATTAAAAGGGAAAACAATGGTGGAAGCAGATGAGAAAATTATTGGAACCGCTGAAGTGAAAGACAACACAGGCGATGAAGGGAAGCCACAAGAAAACTGCTAAGCAAAGGCAGAGAGGCGGTACTCATGGCCAGAGAGTTTCAGGAGTCAAAAGACAATTCAGGAAAATAAGGGAGTACAAAAAGCTTGGCTGGCTCTTAAAACTTCAAAGGTAGAAGGATTCCTGGAGATAGGATGTGTCTATGGGATTGTAAAATTAAAAAGGAATTCAAGCAAAAGTCAGTGGAGCTGAAGGTCAAAGAACTGTGAGAGCACAGCGAAGTTTTAATTATTTTTGTAATCTTGGGACCATGACGCAGGCTAAAAAGAAGCCAAACTGTCTCTCCCTCCTCTCAGGGTCAAGGGTGCACTTCCTGTCTCCCGGGAGGGTAGCGCCTGTGTTGCACACACATGGGATTTTGTTAAAGGGAGTGAAAGATAAGAGAGAATTTCCTAATTCCCTCCACTTATACCCACCATTGAGTCAGTGCTGTCAATCAGAAGCAACACTAGGAAAATCTGTCCAATTTCTGTTCCAAGAACGGCTGGCCAAATGCTGAGGAAAATAGGAGTTTAGCAATTAATTCAGCAGTAGGGATGATATCCATGACAGGCTGCCTCAGATGTTCAGTTAGTTTCTTCCTTTACACAACTCTTTGTTAAACATGAGATACAAAGAATAAAAATTGAAAATTCCACCAAAACCTGATTTTCAAACTATGTAGAGGGTGAATTTTCTGTCATCTAAGTACCCAGCCTATTGGTCGGCATGACTTGCCTCTCTGGGACTCGGTTCTCTCATCTGCGAAGCCGGGGTAATAAAAAATCCTTCCTGAAGCATCTGAGTGGTGGGATGCGGTGACACTTGGGAAGAATGTAGCACAGGGTGAACTGGCACAGCATAAAGATTCAAGGAACGAGAGCAATAGTGCCGGGTTCCCAGGAGAGTGGAACAAACCCCAGGCCTCCCAGTGTACCTTTCATATCCAGTCCCCACAAGTACTGCTGTGAAAGCAATATGCGTGCACCCCACAATCCATATGTTGAAACCTCACCTCCAACATGATGGTATTTGGAGTTAAGATCTTTGAGGATGGTTAAACATGAGGAGAGCCCTCATGAACAGAATTAGTGTCCTTGTCAAAGGGGTCTCAGAGAGCTCCCATACCCCATCTGGCTTGTAAGGACACAGTAAAAAGATGGCCACCTATGAAGCAAGAAATAGGCACTTACCAGACATCTAATTTGCTAATGACTTGATATTGAACGCTTCAGCCTACAGAACTGGGGGAAATAAGTTCCTGTTGTTTATAAGCCACCCACTCAACACTATCCCATTACAGTACCCCAAATGAACTTAGACAAGGTTAGGAACTCAACTCTGGGCTTCTGACTCAAGACACAACACAGAAATGTTCATTTACTTCCTATCCCTAAATCACACAAAGATGTAAAGAGAAGTATACGAAGAAATTCACTTATAAAACCCCAAGAAATTCATCAGACAGCCTGATGTGGAACCCTGGGGCAGAACTGCCTGCAGAATGGCTAGAGACAAGACCCACCCAGCTGATCCAGGAGCAGAACATCTTTTGAGAGTGGCACAGCAGGTTCACTTCCAAGAGCTGCAGCATGAAGAAGTGTAGCACAACACCAAGACCCAAGTCACAGCCACCTGGACCAGTTTGATCTTGGTAGATTGGACCTGGTGCTAAGATAATAACTCTACCGAAGCTCTACACCAAAGGTTAGAAGACAGTGCTATACAAAATGACAAAGAGAAAGAGCAAAATGCAG
>NDGM011193368.1:0-11075 GCA_002564305.1 Octomys mimax | reverse complement strand
CAATTTGATTTGAAACTGTCTAATTGCTATTTGTTTATCAATAAAATTCTGGAAAAAAATAAAGTATACAAGTTAAGGTTATAGAAACCAAAAAAAAGAAAGAAAAAAAAAAAAAGAAAGAAAGAAAGAAAGGAAAGAAAAGAAAAGAGAAGAAAAAAGGCCAGGAAGCAGTTCAGCGTAGGACCTGGGGTTCAATGCCTACTTCTACAAAGGGGGGTAGTGCTTGGATTAATATTCTACTGTCAACGTCTTAGAATTCTTGTGAGCTTCCAAAAAAGCCCCAGATGCCAATATTGTGACAACTGGCCTGCCTACACCTGTCCTGTGGTGCTTTTAGAAGGCCTGTAGCAGAGCAGATTCATCTAGAGCAGATCGCACTGTGTGTAGCACGTGTTCAGGGGAGGCAGTCGGTTAGTGTGAAAAGAGTCACACCAAACTCATTGGTTTCCTTTTCTTTTTCTCTTTTGAGGCATGGTTTCAATAAGCGGGGCTCAAACTTGCTATGCTTCTGCCCCCGCCTCCCAGATTTCTGAGACTGCAGGTTGATATGACCAGTACCTATGAGGTGAGTGGGGTAGACAGACTCAGGTCAGCCAAGTGACCCAGGGTGAACAGCTTTGCTTCTCAGAATGGCTTCGTGTAGTGCTGCAAGACTTAATCAGAACTGAGCAGAATTCTCCTGAGTTGTTTACTTGTTCGCAGGAATCAGTAGGTTTCTTCCAGGGAGGTGCTGCAGACTCTGAGAACAGCCGTGAGATCACCAGGTAAGTGGTCAGAACCATCACAGAAAAGGCCCCTGTCACATGCAGGCCAATATGACCTCACTTCCCCAAGAGGCCTTGAGGGAGACAGACCAGGGGAAGAGACAGTGGGGAGGTGGACACAGAGAGATGCTCGTCTCCTGTGGGAGCTTGACTTTTCCAGAGAAGATTTGTAGGACTCTTGTTATGAAACTCTTCTCTTTGAGCCAAAATATAAATAGATTAAATCAAGAAACATTATGCAGGTCAATTGGATCAGGATGCTCAGCAAACCTATCTGTTCCACCTGGGCCAACCATGTTGCTTAAAGCAACACAGACCTTGGGCACACTGTGTTTAGGGCATGGCTTAGTTTACTATGACATGTGACTTCCAGCCCAAAGTGCTGTCAGCTCCTTCTGGCCACATCCAGACATTTCTGAAATGCACCTCTTCTCTGAAAGGAAGGACTTTCCCCACCGTAAGCTCTCAGGAGGAACTGCCTACTGGAAAGAGCCTGTGTCTGATTTCAAGGCCTACAGTATCCCAAGCACTAGAGATCTGGCACCAGGTGTCATGGGTATGTAAATGAAGTAGAAGCATCACCTGGTGCCAGGCAGAAAGTAAAGCCAAGACTGGGGAAAGATCCACGCTGACCAATAATAGAGCAGCAGCCAGCAAGTGTTGAGCCCTTAACATACACCAGGCACTGTGTTCAGAATTTTCGGCTTATTATTATCTCATTACCCCTGACAGCAACCCATGCAAGGAACTGTTGTTACCTTCTATGTTTATATAAGAACTAAAGCTTGGAGACATAATTTGACTTATTGCAAGTCACGCAGCTAGTAAATGTCAGAGCCTGGACTTGACGTCAGTCTGTCTGACCCCCAAACTCATTGCCTTGTTGGCCCCAGCAAAGGGGGACCTCAGAGAGGTCCAGGATACTCATCAACCAACTCCTACATGATAGTAGTCACTGTGATGATGGAGTAAAGCCCCTAACCCTTCCTTTTTCTATATATGTTGGCTAGTCTTGTAATAAAAGAAAATTCTAGATTCATGCCAAGCACAATTCATTCCCATTAAGGAGAGGCTGGTAGTTTGAAATTCTAATATAACCTTTTTTTGTTCTCCCACCAACCCGTTTGAAAGGAATATCCAAGAGGAAAAGGGAGAAAATGTATTTGTTAAAGGAGTTGAAAAATATACTTCTAAATGAGAAACACATGTGTGGTTATTCTTCCTCCTCCATCTCTCCCCCCCCCCCCCNCTAGTTGAAAACAAGCTAACATGATATAAATGCACGCATCCTTGCAAAGATAAGACCCACCAGTGCAAGCCCTGGTGGCAGACAACCCAGCAACTGCTGTGGAAAGCTCAAAGAACTCATAGAGACCCCACAGCCACCTAATGGCAGGACCAAGTAGACTTTTCGAGTAGTAGTACGATAACTCACGATGCCTGAGTTGCTAAGAGAGCACCAGGCCCGGGGAGAGACATGTGCTCCAGG
This sequence comes from Octomys mimax, assembly GCA_002564305.1. Classification (NCBI taxonomy): domain Eukaryota; kingdom Metazoa; phylum Chordata; class Mammalia; order Rodentia; family Octodontidae; genus Octomys; species Octomys mimax. Next base: position 8,822 of record NDGM011193368.1, on the reverse strand, counting down.
AAGGCCTGTGAGCAGGCAAATGTGCCGGAGAGGGCAAGAGCGCTGGACTCCTGCCAGTTTCTTGTGTCATTGCTTCTCTCTCCCCCCTTTCTGCTACAAACAGCTGTGGTCTGTCAAAATTTGGTCATCCTTTTTGAATTCCCTGCTTTCAGCACAGCACTGTGAGGCTTGTTGACTGGCTTCAAAGTCTCGTCTCTGGGGTGAACCCTTCGGAGCCACACAGCTGCTGGGGAGGAGGAAAACAGGGCCTGTGTGCGTGCCCCTTTCTAGGTCCCCACAGCCATGGGCCAGGGCTCACAGATCACGTGTACAGGAAGCCCACTCTTGTACAAATATGCCAGCCGAAGTCCCACTTCTAGGGCTGTTGGTCCCCCTGGAAGGCCAAGGGAAGGGGCAGCACCGACCTTCCCAGAAACCTTCTCACACTGTGATCTCCAGGTGACAGCTTCCCCACATTCTGGTGTCTCCAAGACCAGCTCTGGCCCACCCAGGAAGAAGCTGACCCCACACGAGCATTACACAGGACCCAGGATAGTTCTCACAGCTAAGTGAGAACCTTCCCCCAGCATGGAACACCTGTGACATCTGGCACCACCCAGCTTTCCTTTCAGCAGTGGTCGCAGCCTTTCTTCCATCAGGAGCGGGGTTTGAGAACTTTCCTTGGATTTTCTAAAATTGTATTAATAAGTCTTCATGGATAACCCTGCACTATAGGGCCAGATTCCTGGGCAACTTCTCTGGTCTGTCAGTGAGACAAAATGATTCCTTTTCAACCAGGTTAAAGCTTTTCTTATTCTTTACAGTGACTTGCTTAGGCCTCGTGATAGAATCATCTCATGGTACAGATTCATACTTCAATATTGGCCTCCAGTAAAGTCCATGCTTGGGGAAAAGGAAATTCATTGAGCTGAGTTTCTAAGACTTTTAAATTCATGGGCAGGAAAGCATATTTCAGGGAGATCTCCCGAAGCATGATCAAAGGTTGAAACCAGCTCTAGGGTCAGGTCTGGGCTTGCTTCATCTGACCTTGGTTAGTTTTACTTTATTTAGGTAAACTTGTTTAGGGGACTCAGAGAACTGCAAAATGCTTACCTTTTAAAAGAGCCCATCGTTAACAATTTGTGCATCACAGCTCCCTCGACTTCACCAAAAAAGTCTCCGGTCTGTGAGGAAGAAAAGAAGGTATGTGAGGAAGCGTGGATGAGTCATGGATCCAAACAGGAGAGAAGAAACGAAAACAGATACATATGGTCAGTGTCCGGGAACTGACAGGAGCCCAAAGTAGGGCTTGATGGCTGTTGTTCCATAAAAGGAGAAAGGTTGCAATGATCAGCTCCGGGGTTGCAGGGCAAATCAGTGAGCAGATGTGAATGTCTTCACCATACCCGGGCGGGGGGAGGGTGCGCCACATGCGCCAAATGCAGCAATGAATATGTGCACACGCCCAAGTGCACACATGCACGCGTCACGCAGGCGCACCATTCGCCTTGGATGAAAACGGCATTCATCTGTACATAATCCCTTGAGATTAAAATGCTACTTCATATGAGAGAATGAGGCCATGAAAGGGCTTCCTAGACAGTAATAACCAAAATTTTTATAATTCCTGAGTGACCCGTTTAGGAAAATACAAGCGGTCTTCTTCCTTAGCCCTATAAATTTTCTGCAGCTGAGAACACATCCTTTCTCAAAAATCGCTTGCTGAGGAACATTCCCATTGTGTCAACAGGCTGTGAGTATGCTGACCAGGCATCAGTCTGTCAGAACGCTTGGGCAGACCCAACAACCAGTCAGATTTCTAAAGGTCTGCCTGTGTATCTGGGGCTGTCTCCAGGTCATGACAAAGCTGTAGCCCCTGCAGCTCTAGCCCTGGTTGCTGGCTAATACTTGCAAATGCTACACAATGTTTAAGGTTTGCAATGAAGGATGCACACTGTCTAGACCTCTGGGACCCTTACGATGGAGGGATCCTTAGGAAAGTGTTATGCCCTGAAGAGAAGTGAAGCTTCTGGCATTTGCTTTATTCTGCCAACACCCTGGAAGGAACCAGAGTGCAGCAGTAGGCAACCTTCATCTCTACATGCAAGTTCTGAGGATTTGTAGCATCTGCATGTGTGGGCAGAGAACAGGACAGAGTCCAAGTCAAATGCATTCTTTAGGCATTCCTTTTTTTTTGTATTTATGGAAGGGTCTACAGGATGTTCAGGGTCTCACTACTAGATCAGAGTCATAGTGATCTTCCTGTTTACAGCCTCCCAAGAGCTGGGATTACTGGTGAGTGCCACCATGCCCAGTCTCAATTGCCATCTCAGCACACCCCAGGGGCAGGGCTGGTAAGGCAGGACCAGGGATCAAACTCCAAGCCCCTGATCCTGCTTCCAGGTGCTTTAATCCACTGAGCTATTTGGCCGGCCCTAGGCAATGTATTAACTAAACCTCAATTGCACTTCAACAAACAGTGATTTCAACCACACTGCTGAGTCTGTCAGGACAGACCGCCTTCAACAAAATGTCAAGAAAGAGAGGAGGAAGGAGGAGGCAACATTTCTCTGACAGTATCAAGCACTTCCATTTTCAATGGAGGGGAACTGGGAAACTTACAAACCATGGGCATACGCTGCTGCTAGGAGAGAGAAGGACATTTGTATTTTGCGTGTGTAAATATGCCAGTGTCAGTGGAACTGGTTGTTAGATGAAGAAGAATTATCCTAATTGGGGTGCAGGAAGCCAGACAACATCAAACACACCCAGGCTGAGCATGCTGGCCTGTTCCCCTGGTAGACAGAGCAAGGAGTCCACAGTGGCTGCGACGCCACTACAGTGGTGAGTTCCTATTTCAATAGTTTGTCAGCAAGTCTGAGAGTTGCCCCTGAAAGACACCTGTTCCGTCCTTCCCATGCCCCAAGATCAGGCTCCTAGCTCAGCCCTGCGTAGCTATGGCAGAAGTGCAGAACTTCTCCCAAGACACTAATGGGGGTGTTCCCTCCAGATATTCATGCATATCTCCATGCCTCTCCCTGCCACACGGGCACATTACTCTAGATCAGTGATGGTGAAACTTCTAGAGCTTTCCGTGATAATAAACATCTGGCTAAGGGATGTGTGCCTTAGATTCGCCACCACTGCCCGCGATGGATGGATTGTGCGGCTGCTTGGAAGCTGGGCTTCCTTCACGGGGTCACGTGTCCTAATATCTACCACCCACCCAGGATCCACTGATGCTTAGGAGATGACTGGAGGTGCAACGTGGAGTTTGCAAGGTGCATTGAAGATCTTCCCACATTCTCATAGGTAAGAGGAGAAATGGAAACCCAGTTTCTCAAGTACCCCAAAGTCACTGTTTGTAAATGAACAAACAAACCAGTAAGCACAAATTTTAAAGAGTCATACTTGAGGTCAATTTATGGAGCATTGTAGGACCTATTTTATGTTCAATCCTAGAAGAAATTAAATGATTTATAAGGGAGTTCATTATTGAATATTAGCATCCTCCAACATTAGGGTTATGTACAGTCAACAGTCCTCACTTTCCAGAGGCCCGGAAGTGGTCAGCGATGCTCTGATATTCTCAAAACCAGTTAAGAAAGAAAACTAGCACCAGAAACCATCTGTTTTTCCTCCTGTAATACTACTTATAATACTGTAGTGCTAAACTTGCCTATGTTTCACTTGACTCTAAAACACTAATAGAACTTTTAATTGCAGGAAAAGTTTGAATGCAGAAAACTTGAATGGGAAAACCTGTTTTTCCATTATAACATTATTGACTTCGATTCTCCTTCTGATTTCTAAATACAGTGGATGTTTCTGTGCTCCAGCTCAGCTTGATTGCTTTGCCTTTCTCCATCTGACTTGCACACTACATGTGGTTTGATTAAATAGAGATTATTATTATCATTTTCTATCGTTGGGCCTTTGTATGTAGATGTGAAGATCTCAAATTAATCTTTAGATTTGGATGACTGACTTTTAAACAGCAAAAATCAGAAAGAAAACCATAACTGATAACTATGAGGACTATGTAAGAATGTGTGTGTGTGTGTGTGTGTGTGTGTGTATACACACACATGAGTGCATACACGTGTGTGCATGTAGGCAAAATATTTATGGGAGAAAGCCTCCTTAAAGTTGCCCAAATTCTTGAAGGCCCCTCTACCCTGAAGGGCAAAAACTCTTTATGCGGCACTGAAAATTCTGAGGTGGAGTTGTATAAACTGAACATTTAATGAGTAAGAGCGCAGAGCCTGCTCTCTGCCACCTCCCCAGTGCCCCTGCCCCCGGGAGGTAAGAACTCTTTGGGGCCTGCTTAGAGGTAAGCTGTGACATTCTTCAAGAGGTGGAAATAGGATTGTATAATCTCCTGCCCCTTGTACATAGGTTGTTGTCTCCAAGTGATCTATCAAACCACAGTCATTCTCTTTGACACAAGCATGTTCTAACCGCCTTCCTTGGAGATGGTAGGCCTTGGGCACTCACCTGAGTGTAGTCTTCAGACACCAGAATAAATCCATTGTTGTCTATGAGGTAACAGTTCACAGTCTAAAAACAAAACCAAACACAGTTTTGAGTCCACAGACTGCTTTTACACTGAATGGTGTACTTTTAACCGGAGAGAAACCCAATTCTTCAGAGGGGACTTGAATTCAAAGAATTGCTAGTCCTGGCCCGCCCTATATGTCAAGGCGGTGGCTCAGCAAACCCTAGTGTTGACTCTGCAAAATGAACAAAAACAAAGCACAAAACAGGCCTTGAGGGACCCAGATTGGGGTAAAAAGAATGCACTAAAACAATGATGAGTTATAGTTTGTCTTGCCCCTTTTTTCTTTATAGGATCTAAATATTTCCCAAGAATGGCGTTCAGAGGCCAGCAAGCCTACACTTCTGGTGGCTGAGGCACAGGCTGTTTTGAAAGCAAAACGCCAGCACAATGTCATTACGCTAATGATGTATTAATGAAAACACTGTGTCAGCTCCGAAGACCATCAGGGGACCAGGTCATATTTTTTAATTTGTTCATAGACTGAGGCGGGGGAAGGGGCAGCCTTCTGTGAAAGGGGCCCCTCAGGCCTCCTAAAAGTTTTCAAACTGAGTTTTTAATTGGGAGCTGGATGTGGGGGCATGGCTGTTGGCTTTTGGTAGCTCAGACTTATAAATTGTGGAAAGCAAGGTAAACCCAAACCTCTGCTTCCCCCACACTCCTTTAATCTCGAGTGAATGATTTGCTACAGGCTAAGTTTTAATTACGGTGCTGTGGAGTTTAAACTTAAGGCTTAATTCTGTCCTTGATGTAACTCGGTTTCTATTTATTGCAGCTTTACATACCGACTGCAACATTTAATTTGTAACGTATCTTTACCCTGAGCTAAATTCCGCCTAGCTCCAGGCCACCACTGGGCTGGTGTTTTCTGAGGTACTTACTGACCTACGCACATGGTTAGTTTTGGTTGGGCACAAAAAGACAGAAGGGAGGTGGTGGAAAAGGTTTGACCTTTATTTCTAGACATTGAGCATGCAAAATTGACAAAATTAGACGCCCTGCTAGAACTTTTGTATGAGGGTTGGCTGCACTGGTTCTGGAAAGATCTTGATAAACTTTCTGTATCCGGAATCACTGGAGTGATTGCATAGAGCTCATAATGGTCGTCATTGCTTTGTGTAGATTTATGTTTAATTTTAATTTAATAATTTAATTTTACTTTTAATTAAAATGAAAAATAACTAAAAATTTAGTCCCAAGGCAGTATAAACTACATCTCAAATGTTGAAAGTCTACCCTGTGTAGGGGTAATACTTTTGTGTGTGTTTATCATTGTAGAACTTTATTATGGACAGCAATGTCTTAGATTATGCAAGGATTTCAGTGAGCATAAACCCAGTCTACAGTAGATTCTATTAGATAAATCTGTATCTGTGTTGATTTGCATTTCCTGGTGTTCATTTTGCATATTTAGCATTAAAACAAAATACACACATTCCATTCAAACAATAATTACAAATACAGGAGTGACTTCCACTTTCAGATATTGATTATCCAATTCTTCCCAGCTGCACAGCAAGTTAAATGTCTACATAGAAATTTCAATTCTTAACCATAAAATGAGTTCCATCAGTACATCCCCAACCAATCAGTCATTTTGTTATTAAAGTTACACGCACCTTTGGTCAGTATCTCTTTGTCTAATACTATAAATACTGGGCAAAATAATACAGTACAGGGAAAATCAGTGATGGAAATCAGTTGAAAATCCCCAAGGAAGAGGCAAGAGTTCATAAAATCCATGAGAAGGATGATGGAGAACAACAGCTCCAATCACACATGAAGCCCCTGGCATGTGAAGATTGATCAGAAACAGTAAAAATATAAAGGAAAATATCACAGAGGAAGCCACAGGCATGTGAAGATTGATCAGTAGTAGCAGTCTCATAAAGCAAAGCAAATTGCCACAGATAAGACATGAGAAATGCTTCCAAAGAGAGTGGTTTCAAAAGCAAGACAACAGAAAAAACCCCTGGGAAGCAGAAGAGCGCTCTATTAATATGTGGCTCCCTTGCGATCCCTGAAAAACTTAGATGCAAAGGATCCGCGTGGTGCTGTTTTATCACCTCATTCAAAACACGGAGCTCCCGGCCCCCCGGGCTCCATGTATTTGTTTCTTTGTTTGAAAACTTAAGTACAGTGGCAGCTGTGATCTGAATTTGTTAAATGAGTACATTTTCACAATTTCTGTTTTATTTAGAATAAAGCTTTCATGAAAGGTTTTCGTCTTTGCTGTAAACATCTGGTTCTTTGCCTGTCTCCAGTTTTGGGACAAGGGACTTCTGTGCCCTCCTATGGACAGCACTGGTGGAAGGGCATCTGGCCCAGTTCTCGGGAGACTTTTAGTGACTGCACCTGGCTTCCTCTCTCTTCTGGGATGGAAGGAATAGAGAGTTCTAGAATGTAGGTAACCCAGAACTTAGAAAAGCAGACTATAAAAATAGGTGGCAAGCCTGGGAGAATCTCAGCTCACTGTCACACAAAGCAGTTCTTCATAAAATAGGATTGTCATGAGGAAGAAAAGGAGGGAGAAGAGGAGGAGGAGGAGGCAGCTCCAGGGCGGCATCACTTACACAAAGACCACTTTTTGCACCAGCAGGCTAGGGAACATCTCCTTGGACAAAAGGAAAACAGAGGCCTGGAAGGGATACCCGCCCTACAGTCTCACAGCTAAGCAGGTGGGACCAGAAATGGGCCCTGTCGCTACACAGCCTGAATTCTTACTGCTGGCTGACTCCTCTACCTTCCAAAATTCAAGATGGTTCCTTCTGCTCCTGGGAGGCTTTTCATGCTTGACAAAAGGAAACCCTTAACCTGCAGAGAGCGAAGGACAGATCTTGTCTGTCAAATATGACCATAAGAAACAACAGCAAATGGCACAAAAGTCTGCCAAATCATTCCTTGCCCCAAAATGCCTGAGGCATTGTTCTTAAGGCTGAAAAAAACCCAAAAAACCCAAAACACCATCATTTTGCTCAAGTGGTATTAACCCTAACTCTAGGTTCCTGGACCCCCGGGAGCATCAATTCTTAAGCTGATATCTGAAGCCAAGAGGCAATCAACATAGCTTTAGAGGGATTTTCTGTACATAGCTGAGATTTGGTAAGGAATAATCTATGGAAGAAAATAAAAAGCCCATTACAGTCTAGAGTCTAAGACATAGTTTTTGTTGCTGGACTAAATAGGTGACACCTGGGCAGGGGAGATAGCTCAGTAGAATAAGCGCTTGCTTGGCAAACACAGGGCCTGAGTTCTAACCCCAGTTCCACCAAAAAAAAAAAAAAAAAAAAAAAGAAAGAAGAAAAAGATAATCTCCCCTCCCAGCCCTGCTCTTTCCTCTCTCCTTCTTGGCCTCTACTGGAAACCAGAGTGGGTTTCCAATATTGAATGTCAGTGATGAAGAAAGGGATTAAGATAGGTTTAGATCGACCCTTTCCCCACCTGATGCACCTTTTCATTATAGGGAAGCTGTGGTACAAAATACTGTCTGTCTGAAAGAATTCTGGCAGAGTGACCATTCAGGAATGCTATGCTTCATAGGGGCCCTGTGTCCCTTGCTACATAGCTACATAAATGACCCTCATCCTGCCCTCTGATGGGCTGAGTTGGGTGGTTCGCGATATGGACATAGCCAGCTGCTTGGATATAGCCCTGCACCTAGTCCTGTCACAGTCAAGACGTCTGATATATACCAGGGGAAAGGCCTATAAGGACTCAAAAAGTCTTAAAGATCACTAGACATTACTAACCTCTATTTTTTTAAATTGATCTTTTATTTATTTTTATGTATTTAGCATAGGGTCTACAGGGTCTCACTACACAGACTGGACTCATAGTGGTCCTCCTGTTTTTAGCCTCCCAAGTGCTAGGATTAAAGGTGGGTGCCACCACATCCAGGCTCAGTTGCAGGCTCAGTGCGCCCTGGGGGCAGGGCCTGCACAGCATGTTGGGGATTGAACCCTGATCCTTGCTCTGCCTAAGCAGGCACTTTAATCTGCTAAGCTATCTGGCCGACCTTATCTATCTATCTATCTATCTATCTATCTATCTATCTATTTGGTACAGGATGTCGCTATGTAGCTTGGACTCATAAATGATCCTCCTGTCTCAGCCATCCCAGCACTGGAATTAGAGGCATGTGCCACCATGCCTGGTTTCCGTGGCAAGCATGGTGGCATGGCATGCAATCATGCAATACTAATATCTGGGATCGAACCTTGTACTTGCCAGGCAGGTACTTAGAACACTGAGCTATCTCCCTGGCTCGCTTGCTCTCTTTCTTTCT
>NDGM011193366.1:0-13913 GCA_002564305.1 Octomys mimax | reverse complement strand
AGGGTGTTCAGGGTCTCACTACTAGATCATAGTGATCCACCTGTTTACAGCCTCCCAAGGGCTTGGATTATAGGCACGTGCCACCACACCCAGTCCTAATTGCCTTCTCAGCAAACCCCGGGGGTGGGGCCGGCACTGCGGGCCCTGGGCTAGAACCTCCAGCCCCTGTGCCTGCTTGCAGGTGCTTTAATCTGCTGAGTTATTTGGCCAGCTCCCTCTGACTTTAATTTTTTGAGAAATTTTCATATTTTTTTTCCATTGAGACAATACTTTCATGCTTCTGTCTGGAAGACCCAAGCTATCTGATTTTTAGGATCCTAGGATTCATAGTCTATCATCTGTTTTCTCTTCCTTGGCTGCATTCTTCACTAGTACAGCCTCACAGAGTATTTTGCTTTATTTATTTATTTTTTCAGAGGATTCCTGGGTACAAATGAGAAATGTTTAAGGCTATCCTGTAGCCTCACATCCCTGGCACGGACACACACATTTGAAGCACTGTTAACCCATGCTGTGGTTTTGATATGTCAAAATTAAGGTTGCAACATGACTCCCATGATAATGGTGTTAGGTAGTAGTGAAACTTTAAGAGGTAATTTGGTTATTATGAAGGACTGACGCTTCTCCTGTGTGAGTGGTTTTATTCTCATGAGAGTGGATTTCTACAAAACAAGGCTGCCTCTTGTGCTTTTTATCTTTTTTGTGTGCCCACTTGCTTTCTGTTTTCCACCATGCATTGAAAGAGCAAGTTACTCTCAACAGCAACATGGTCTCGTATTGATAAAACTTTACTCTTTATAAATTGCACATATCTAATTACTCTAATAACAAAAATGGAATAAAGAGAGTTTTGTAAGAAAGCTTTTTGTTTTCCCACCTATGCCTAGGCATTGAAGATCACTGTTATTTTCTAATCATTCTTTAACTGTCCCAATTTTATAGGTAGGCATTAGCTGAACTCGATTCACTTAAATTTTAGGCCCTCAGAGAGCTAAAGGCAGTTTTCAATTGAGTCTCTCAAATATTCTACTTGGTTAAAGATTCAGTTCTTTTACTTGAAGTTTCTCCTTTGAAAGCAGTAGCTACCCTTGCAGACACCACCTGGCTGGGATATGCTACTTCAATACTCATTTCAAAGATCTATCCATATGTTAAGAATTAATAGGAAGATGGCATAAATTGCCATCACATACCTTGCACAACTGGATGGTGAAAGTAAGCACTGTAATTCTCTCAGGTAAATGATTCCTTTTGGTTGACTATCCCATTAAGGAATAGTGTTGTACTAGTTTGTTTTTATTGCTATAATGAATTACCTGGGATAGGTTAACTTTATAAAGAAAAGAAGTCTACTTAGTTCACAGTTTTGGAGACTGAAAGAAGAAATGACATAGGTTGGTTCTGGCAAGATTCCATGGTGGGAAGCAGAAATATATGTGGAGAAAAGGGATTACATTACTAAACAGGAAAGAAGAGAAGATGATGTCTCACATTTCTTCCAGGGACATGCTTTCTCTGTATATGCCTTACCTCTTAAACATCGCACCTTCCAGCATTACACACTGAGGACCAAGCTTCTAATACATTAATATTTTGGGGCCACACTTAAATCACATCGTGTCCATAGCAGGAAGTCTTCAACAAGTCTCTATACATTTCCATTTTGGGTGGCTCTTAGGAAAACTGTATCATTAGGGCCTGGAAATCAAAGCTAATGTCCAGTAACCCTCAAAATATATTGGTATTTCTCTTCCCTCCAAAGCACAGTCACTGTGCTACCTGAACACTGGACTTCTGAGATAAAGGGAAGAAAGAAACTCTACTGTGGCAACATGTGGCTTGTCTTAGAGTTCCTGCTCAAGAAGATCTGTGCTGCTGTTGCTTAACACCCTGTAGATGGGGCTGGCCAAATAGCTCAGTGGATTAGAGCACCTGCAAGCAGGTGCAAGGGATGGGGGTTCAATTCCTTGGGGCCTGCTGTGCCAGCCCTGCCCCTGAGGCACACTGAGATGGGCGACTGAGACTGGGCATGGTTGCATGCGCCAGTAATCCCAGCACCTGGGAGGCTGTAAACAGGAGAATCACCAGAGTCTGATCTAGTAATGAGACCCTGAACACCCTGTAGACTCTTCCCTAAAATACACACACACACACACACACACACACACACACACACAAAAGAACCAAAAACCTGTGGATGGTTCTAGTCTGAGAATTGTGTCAGAGACTATGAATTGTACAGCCTTACTATGTTCTGACTGTTCATGCTCCCACATTCATATGCTGAAACCCACCTCCCCAACGTGATGGTGAATGACAAAGGTTTTTTTTTTTATTAGGTTGTGGGGTAGGATACTTCAGAAGGGGTACATTTCCTTTATGAAAGAAATCCCAGAGAAGTTCCTAACCTTTTCTGCCATGTGAAGTTGGAGAGAGAGAAGACATCCATCTATGAAGATTTGGTCCTTCACAGGACCCAAATTTGCTGGCATCATGACCTTGGACTTCTTCTAGCTTCCAAAACTTTGAGAAATACATTTCTGTTGTATAAACATCCCAGTTATGGCAGACCAAGTAGGTCAAGGTAAGACTGAATTTTACTGCTATTCTTGATGCCTTGAATTTCTGATTTATACAGACCAAATAAGATTGATCAATCAGCTGCCCATTTATGTCAGTGTAAGACAAAATAAACTGTAGCCAGTGCAGAGCCTTAATTACCCCTCCAACACTTGTCTTTTCTATAACCAATATCCCTGTCTTTAAAAAAAAATCTTAGCCCAGGGAGTGACCTCTAAACTGCAGGATCTTATTATACATAGTGATATTAGAGAATCTTTTCAGATTTCAGTTGTACTTTCTCCTTCTTGATGTTGTACAAACATCATTTGTCTGCAGAAGACACCCACTCTCAGCTTTCTCATTGTTGGGATAAAGTGCCTGCCATATGCAATCAAAAATAAAAGGTTTATTTTGCCTCAGTGTGTTAGAGGGCTCAGTTCATGGTCAGCTTCTTCCAAGGCAGAAATACTATGGTGGAAAGGTATGAGGAAACTGTTCATCTTACGATAAGCAGAAGGAGAGTAGGAAAGCAACAACAAAAGATAGAGAGAGCATGTGTATAGTGGCCTACTTCCTCCAACTAGATTCCACCTCTAATAGCACATTCACCTATGAACTTACCAATGGATTAATCCACAAATGAGTATAGCACCCCCACAACTAATCATCTTTCCAAAGCTCCATTTCTAAACACATGAGAGTTTTCAGTAACAATTAGATCCAAACTATACATTTGCTCTGGTCTCCAAGAGTCTCACGTCCATCTCATGTGAAATGCTTCTAGTCAACCTCCAAGAATTGTCAGTATTAACAATTCCACTATTGCTGAAAAGTCCAAGTTCAAAGTCTTCTCCGAGATTCATGGCAAAATCTTTGCTGTGAGCTTCTGTACACATAAAATGAAAATTAAAGATTTCAAATACATAATGGTGTAAAAAAATTCCATTCTAAGAGAGAGGCCTGAGGATTTGAAAGGATTTTGACCAGAGCAAGGACACAAAATGAGAACACAAACATTAAATCTTCTATTTTCATATCCAGTATCTGAGGTACATAGTGGCAAGAAGTGAACTCCAAAAGGAACCTTGCTGGTTTCCTATCCACATGGCTTCTCTTAGTAGTTCTGTACTCTGCCACAGCTTTTCTCAGTAAATTTTCCACATTCCTGGAATCTCCAACTTCATAGAGTATCCATTGAAATTTTGACTTCAGTCTCACAGCTTCATGCATTTCCCTCTTAGGGGCTTCTGGCAGAAATTCTGATTCCACTGGCCTGGCCTCCCACACCTTCTTTTCAATGCTTGTTGTAAGTTATTTTGACCCTATACCTCTTACATTCTGTACATCTGTAAAACTAGAAGTGTTAAGGCTTTTCCACCACCTTTATCAGGAGCTGTATCCACTTGGACCACACCTACACAAGCCTGTGGGTAACTGAACTCAAGGAAATACTTGTGGAAGTAGACTTGAATGAGTAAGATACATTAAAGTCTTTTCTCAAAGCAAAGTCTTTCCAGGGATTTCAAACTTTTATGCTTTTGAGCCTGCTGTAGGTAGGATCTATCCAATTCTTGGGATTCCCTCAAAGAATCTTTCCAATTGTCCTGGAGTAAAGTCTTTGGCTTCTTTTTCAATGGCACTAATCTCTTCAGCGACTATGATTTCCTTCACTTTACTTTACATGCGCCTATTCTCTGACTGAACTCCAAGTTAAAAAAATCTTTAAACTCTTCTTCATGCACTTAATTCTCATTGTAAATCTTGCTAAAGCAGTCAACCATACCCATGTCACAGCCTCAGAGTTATGCCACCTTCACAGTTCTTCCACAAGATTAATTAATTCATGACCTTTAATTCAGTGTTATATAAAATCTTAGGATATAGGCAAATGCAGACAAGCTCTTCTACAGAATTTAACACAAGTGGCCTCTACTGTAATTCCCCAGAATACTCTTTCTCATGTAAAGCTTTATATCCCTGGCCTTTCATGTCTGTGTTCCTATAGCATTTAAGTGCTCTGGGCACTTCTCAGAATTTTCCATCAAGATATGTGTGCAGCATTATATCACTTCTGCATGCTTTATGTCCCAAACTTCCCAGACTTACTCTGAAAATCAGTTCTAAAGGTGTCAGAATCACATTTTTCAAGTATAGTCTCAGCAGTGACTTCATTTCTCTGATGCCAATTTTCTGTATTGGACAGCCTTCTCATTGCTGGGACAACATACTAAGATAGGTAACTTAAGGAAGAAAAGATTTATTTGGCTTACAGCTTCAAAGGTTTCATTCCATAGTCAGCTGCCCCAAGGCAAAAGAGTTGCAGCAAAGGAATATGACAAGGGAAAGTTGTTTATGATTGCTCCAGATAGATGAGAGGGCTGTGAGTTTGAATTCCTACCTTCTTCCATCGACTGGTATGGAGCAACCAAAGAGAGGAGTCTCAATTTGGCTTCTCCTTTCTTTCAATGACCTGGGACAGCTCATCTGGCAAGAGAAGTCTGAGATACACTCCTCTCTCCCTCTGCTGCTGAGACTCAGGGCTCAGAGACCTTTGAGAATGCCAGAAATACAGTAGACCCCTGGTCAAGGTATACATAATGGGTAGGTGGAACTAAAGGAATAAAAAAAATCCCATGACATGAAGAATATGAGGCAACAAGTGATCTCTAACTTTCTTTTTCTTTTGTTCTATTCATCCTCTTTCTATTTTTTGTCAACTATCTCTCTTGAATTTATGACACTTTCATATATGTATGCATTATCTCTTTTCTTTCTAGTTCACTTCAAAACTCCTAGGCTTTGTCTTTTAATCCTTTCCTCCTGTGTCCTACAATTACTCAAAACCTAGAAGCAAAATCCAATAATATTCTGCATTCAAGAAACACATTTAACTCATGAAGAAATTCACAGACTAAGAATCAAAGAGTAGTAAACCATTATGCATGCCACAGGAACTCAGAAGAACGGAAGGACAGCGATTCTATTTGCAGATAATAAAAACTTTAAACCAAAACTGATCATAATTGATCTAACAAAGGAAGTAAAAGATCTATACAATGAAAATTATAGTACTCTGAAAAAAAGAAATTGAATGGGATATCATAAAATGGAAACATATTCCTTGCTCATGAATAGGAAGAACCAACATTGTGAGAATGCCATAAACAAAACTGCTATAGATATTTAATGCAACAATAATCAAAACACCACTAACATGACTAACAGATCTGGAGGAAATAATCTGAGAATTCATTGGCAACCAGGAAAGACCTAGAATAGCAAAAGCACTTCTGGGGAGCAAAGGCAGGAGACATCACTATCCCAGACCTGAAATTATACTATAAAGCTACTGTGATCACATCAACATGGTATTGACAAAAACTCCAAGCACGTGTAACAGAATAGAAGAAGCAGACATATCCTCAGACATACTCAGCCACCTTATCTTTGACAAAAGAACCAAATGTGTTCACTGGAAGAAAGATAGCCTCTTTAATAAATGGTGCTGGAAAAACTGGCTTTCCACATGCTGAAGACTAAAACTAGCCCCATATCTGTCCCTATGCGGTAAACCGAAGCAAAAAAAGATTAAATTTCTAAATATTAAAATAGGCACACTAAGTATACTGGAAGAGAACATAGAAGGAAATCTTGAAGACATATATGTGGGCAGAAATTTCATGAACAAAACCCAGACTGCAAGGGAAATATTACAAAGAATCTGCAAATGGGATCTTACCTTATTTAAAAGCTTTTGTATAGCAAAGGAAATCACCAACAGAGTTAAAAGATAACCTTGAGAATGGGAAATCTTTATAACCTGTTACTACTCAGACAAAGAACTTATATCTAGAACATATAAGTAACTGAAAAAAATCAGAGCCCCAAAATTCAAAGACCTAATCCAAAAATGGGTATATGAAATGAATACATACTTCTTAGATGAAGACAAAAAGGCAAATAAATATATGTAAATAATGTTCCACATCATTGGTCATTTGAGAAATGCAAATTAAAACAACACTGAGATTGCACCTTATCCAAGAAAGAATGATTATCAAAAAATTGTCTATAACAAATGATGGATAGGCTGTTGGGAAAAAGAAATCCTTCTCCATTGTTGTTGGGAGTGTAGATTTGTTCAACCACTGTGGAAATTTGTGTGGAAATTCCTTTAAAAATCTATTATTATAGGTCCTGTTTAACCTAGCTAGCTCCCTTCTGGGTATTTTCCCTGAAGAATTAAAAATATACCACAGCAATATATGTGTACCTTTGTTTATAGCACTATAGTTTGTCATAGATAAATCTTGGAAACTACCCAAATGCCAACCAAGGAATGATAAGATAAAAAGATATGGGATCTATCTGTCTGTCTATCTATCTATCTATCTATCTATCTATCTATCTATCTATCATGGAGTACTACTTAGCCACAAAGAAGATTAAACTTGAGACTTTCATAGGAAAATGGATGCAACTTAGGACCACACTCATACATGAAATAAATCAGGCCCATATGTGTAAACATTGCATTGTCTCACTGGTATGAGAAACTGAATGAGTAAATAAGATCCAAAAGGTACAATAGAAGTTGTGAATTGGTAAGAAACTGTTCAAATGAAAAGACAAACTGTGGTTGGAGAAAAGGAAAAAAAAAGAGAAAAAGAAAAATATATATTTATACACAACATAGTTAAGAAAGTTATCCAACTAGTTGCTCTTGGTTCACTGGAAAGAAAAGTTTATGCTAATGCTGTTTGAACAAGATATCATGCCTAGATCTTGTACTCTGAATAACTACAACAAAGACGGCGGTATGCAATGTATTAATTTTTGTAAATCTCCTACTAACCTGTTTTGAAACTTTTATTGTTATTTTATTTTTTCTCCTCAAAAGAAAAACCAAAAAACAAAAAAACAAGAAAATTGTCACCTGGTAACCAGAAGTCAGAGCAGGACAGAGCAAGAGGAGACACATGCTGAAAAGTCATTCCCACTGTGACCTGCTTCCTCCAGCTCGGCCCCACTTCCTGACAGCACAGTCAGCTGTGATGACTCTATGGGTGGATTAATCCACTAATGCACTCAGCGCTGCCACAATACAGTCATTTCCAAAAGCTATATCTCAGAACACACAAAAATTTGTGGAAACAATTTAGATCTAAACCCTAATAGTGGATATTTTTAAATATGCTGGACTCTGAGAAATGTATCTTTACTATACTTGGAGAAGTAAATTTTCTTTGGGCTTAGGTGACATGGTTAGGGGTAATGAGTGGCTTGCTGTGGTAAATCCATATACTGTTCATCACCAAAACTTTCACATTTCTTTGTATCAGGGACTGTGGATAATTTTGAACCTAATATTTTTGGGGGCAAGAAAGTTTTGTGTGTTGTGTGAGTGCTTAACAGTGTACCTTGTCTTTTTAGATTTCATTAGCTTCTTCCAGTTATAATGATAAGAAGCGTCTCCAGGCATTGATAAATATCCCCTAAGGTGTGAGGGCAAACTTTTCCCCAGTTGCAAAGCACTGCTCCAAAATACTGAAAGAAATATGAACAAGTTTAAACTTTAGACAAAGAAAATTATTAAAATGAGTTGTTAAAAATACATGTAAATGCGCAAGCTAAAATGCTTACTTAGTCCATAAGTGTATGTATGTTAATGAGCTTGACTTGATATAACCTTGTGTTTGTTCGTCCCCTCTCTAGTAACTTTGGAATTAATTCTTCACATAAGCCTCATAGTTTGCCCCTATATAGCTTGGCCAAATCTTTCAATTATTTCATTTTAAAAACTTTCTCTCTGGGGTTTTGACTTTGTGCTTCTACTCTTGAGTTTTGCTGGCACCTGCCTTAGTTATTGAGCTTAGAGACAAAGTGGGGTTACAGGGTTAGATCTCAAGGACAAGCAGCGCCCTTTTGTGAGGGGATTGCGTCTGCTGGTATGGAGTGAATATTTTATTTTCATGAAATACCCACATGCTCTGTGATATTTTTAGTCTCTGTGTAATCACAAGGGGCCATGTGTCTAGCTCTAGAAAATATGTTTTGAAAGGAAATAACACATGACACATTTAGGCCACGGCACTCGAGAGCTGGCTCAGGACTCCTTCTTTTTCTCTTCCCCATCAATCTCTGCTCCATCAATTTAGCTGCAGGACAGCCGAGCTCCCACCCATCTGTGGGAACTGAATTCCTTACCTGTGCTCATTGCACATGTAGCATGGTACAGTATACACAATTTTGTTTCTCTAAGCCCCTGAAGTTTTGTAGTCATCACTACTTTATGTCCACCTTCTTCTGATAAGCCCAGTGAGGTCAATTATGGGGATGATTATGCCTAATTAGATAGGAGAAAGGACTGACATCTGCTGACAAAGGACTTGATAATTTAAGAAAGAATTTTCTCCTTTGTATGCCATGAGCAAATAATTTTCACATTTGTGTTGGCTGTCCTTGCTGCCTTCAAATTGTACCAGGATAGCCACATGATCCCAAGGTCCCAAATTCAAATGTTCCTATCTAATAATCACTTTTGACACCAACTACTTGCAACCAGGAAAAATTTAAGTAGACTTGCTTGCAAATAATTCTGAAGAAACAATATTTTCTGATTCTTTCATAGTACATGTCTTATTATAGCAGACTTTGGATGAGGTTTTCTTTCCTGTAATTTTGTGTAAATCTATTTTGAGTTCCTGATGTTTACTTTTCTGCAACAAATTAATGTAGGAACCCATGAGAAAATCCTGTTGATTTTGAGAAAATTTCAGATAGTAAATAATTACTGCATAAGATGATAATGATTGATATGGAGAAAGCCTTAGGAGTTTAGCATAACTGAGTTTGTAATGCATTGTATGGTGCCTGGAATGAAGTAAATGTTCCTTAAAGTTTGTTTGGATGACTGAATATCTCAATGTGCATATCAGCAGTTTACATAAAATACATTGGAAAAATACTCTGGGCCAGCTCTGGGCTCTAAAATAATGAACAAAGATAACTCTTTACAAAGAAAGTAGGGAAATTTTATAATGAGACATTCTGAATGCATTGTATGCAGCACGCTATTGGAACACACACAGGAAACCCAAACAGTAATTCATAGTCAGAATCTCTAATTTTGATAGGAAAATTTTAGATGAAGTAAGGTAAGAAAAATAGTCATCACTTGAGGAAGAGAAAATGCAATAACCTTAAAGAAAGTGCACGTGGCTCAGAATTGTAGGAGAATAACTCAGGCAATTGAAAATGGCAAGGAGCCAGGCTAAAATGCAAGTGGGAGCTAGGTGGCTGAAAACCAGGAGAATACTTGGACCTATCTGTGGTGTAGGCCACTTGTAAGTCTATGCTTGGCAGCTGTTTCTAACTGTAGGACCTCTGTTGTTAGCAGGATGTTTATATCTCCACAAAATCTATACAATGAAATCCTAACCCTGAGTGATAACGGAATTTGAGGACTTTTCCAGGGTGGGGCGCTTATAAGTAGGAGAAGTGTTGTTGCAGAAAGGTTCCCAAAGAATGTCCTTGCTTTATTCCATGTGAAAATGTGAGAAGCTGGCTATTTATAACTGGAAGAGGGCCCTCAAAAGAACCCACCTGTGCTGGCACTGTGATGTGGAATTTTACCTCTTGAAGAAAAGAAGTCCTGGTGTTCATATACCACCCTGCCCATGGCACTTTGTTATAGCAACTTGAACTGGCTAAGATCATCACTTCTTTCCCTCATAATAAAATCCTACTTAGTATGCCACTAGAAGAACTAAGGAAAAGTAAAATCTTAAGTGTATTTTATTTTATTTTTATTTATTTATTTTATCTATCTATTTATTTATTTTTGCAGAACCGGGGATTGAGCTCAGACCCTTGTGCTTGCCAGGAGCACTTATTCTACTGAGCCATCTCCCTGCCCCCTTAAGTGTATTTTAAATGTTCAATACTTAGATAATATAAAGAAGACCATGAGAACAATGTACTTTTTGTTAAATACAAACTTTCATGCCTGAAATTATATAAAAATATTGGTGATTTGTATTAGAATTTAAAACATTTTATTTATATGAATGTTTGTATATATTCAGATCAATCATTTGAGAAATTTGCTTCTGTAAAGTGAGAGAGCTTTGAAAATCTCTGCTATCCACGACACCAAGCCATTTAGAAGAAAACATAGTTTTTAATTTCCTTTTGTGTCAGTTCGTGTTGGCATCCCATAATGCTTATGCTTCCCAGGGAGCTAGTGTGTGCACACAGCACGTCCTCATTCTTTTTCATACTCTTTTGCTCCCCCTTCTCCTTTCCATCTCTTCATTTCCTTCTTTTCTGCAAAAGTTCCATCTCCTTGTTTCCTATTATCTGTCTTTTATTTTTCTCTTTATTTTATTTATATTTTGTGTTTTTCATGTAAGTGAAACCATAGGATATCTAAATTTGTATATCTGGTTTGTTTTATTTATTATGAACTCCAGTTGCACCCATTTTCCTATAAATGTCATGAATTTATACTTCTCAATGAAAGAGTAATATATTTTTTAATCTAGGAAAGCCATTTATGATCAGCTCAACGTTTAGCTAGAATAAGCCTGTGACAGTATGGATGGGATGTTTGACAGAGAATGCACAGGAAACTGGGACAGAGAGATTTACACTTGATCTCAGTCAAAAGCCTGAGAAGTGGTGGGGACAGAGAAATTTAATATTCACTGAATGCTCATACTTTATTTTTTTATGTCTCTGACTACCTTTTATTTGGTTTAGGGTTGTGTGACTAGACCTGCTTTTGCTCAACTTTGTCTTTTCCTGGCTGGATCACCTTAGAGTACAGCATTCATGTTTCTTCTTCCCTTTTCTGTGAGATGTTGTGTGTACCACTGTGGGGATGGTAGACTCGCAGTTAGAAGCCATCTGTAATGTTGAGTCAAGGGAAAATCCAGTCATTTCCACTGGACTTGGTCATGAGAGAAACATATCTTTAATTTGTAAAGCCTACCAAGGGTTTGGGTTGAGTCTCTCACTCAGCACAGCCAACAATTAACTAGGACAATGCAGTGAAAAGATAAGGAGGGCTGCAAACCAGGATATAATTAAGAAGAAAAATTAGGAAAACAGTTGAGCTGGCAGGAGTTTGTAATTGGTTGATTGTGGGGATGAGGAAGAGGGACATTTAAATAATTCTAGAAGTTAGGGTATGCGTGAGTCCAGGCTATGGAACCAAACTATAGAAATGGACTATGCTATTAAATGAGGTTTGCATCATTATTTCACTTGTAAGTATACTTTGCATAGTAACAACTGCATGGTAATACAATAAATATTTTCTCCATCTGGCTTATTCATTTATGTTCTGCACAAGATTTTAGAAATGGCTTGTTTTCTTTATTTTTTCAGAAATTATTATTATACAAATTATTGTTCTTCCTTGAAAATTTGAATATGTGAAAAACTATAATAAAATCATTCATATATCAACCTTGTCTATCAGGCTGTAAAATTTCATCACCAGCAGCATATTGACTGCTAAAGGAGGGCTCTGTTTGTTATTTATTTATTTACTTATTTATTTATTTAATTTACTGTGTATTTAAGGTGCTCACAGTAAGCATTCTGGACTCCTCTTACTTATTTCTGATTTTCTCTCTTTGGTTTTATTCTACAGGATTAGGACCTCAAAAATAGGCCAGTTTGTAACAAGACAAGAAATGGGCTGGGCCACTTGGTTCTCTCGATCTAACCCATTCGAATCAGATCCCTAGACTCAAACTTGAGTATGGACAAGGACCACAAGCCCAGTTTACTATCAGCAGGAAACCTTTATGACTCAGAAACAATCTCTGTTAACATATGCACTCATTTTTTGTCTTTACTTGATATACCTTAGATCATATTATGTATTCAATTTAGAAACTTTACTAAATTTCTCAGTACTTTGAGAAAATCTTACATTTTGAATGAATAGATTTTGTTTGTAGCAGCATATGATTATATCTTGTCAATATAAAATAATTTATCTTACTTTTCCTATACTTTTCAGCTTCTAAGTAATTTTTTTTGAGTTCTAAGTGTTTTGATATTTTACTATTATGGATAGTGATGTAGTGGACAGTTTCTTGCACAGGATTTTGTTATAATTATGATCACATCCCTAAGTAAAAAGAAAATACTAAGCATGGAATTCCTGGATCAAAGGATAAAACTTTCAATTAATGGAATTTGAATAGTTATTGCAAATTCCTTCCAAAAGTGATTTGATAATTTATATGCCAAAGTCAATGATGAAATTAATCTCTTTATGCCACAAGGATTGTGCTGCAAATTAAAAGCTAGCATTATATCATATTCCACTCTAACAAAAATGAAATCCTGTTTGTCATTCACTAAGCTAGTGTGAAATCCCTGCCTTGGGGGCTCTTGTTCCTCTTCACTCTTTGGCTGTCAATCACCTGCTGTAGGTAATAACACCCCCTAGTGAGGGTTCATTACATAGTGAGAACCAAATCCAGCCAAACTCACAAGTGGGGCCTTCTGTCAGAGTAACTCATTCTTGTTCAACCAACTGCCCTAGAAGTCTGAAAATCACTTTGTCATTAGAAGTAAAGATAATGCCAAATATTTAAAAATAAAATATCACTATTACATTTCAATGACTTTTTATTCATTTTTTTCAGCCACCGATATTAATGGAGTAAGAGAATCATGGTGCTGTATTATCATTTTTAGTAATGAAATAACAATACATATGTATTGCTACAGTGTCATCTGGTTGAATATCACTTCATATTAATCTAGACATTAGTTTAGATATGTAGAGATGTTCAATGAAAACATTTACAAAAATGTTCCTCTTATTTACAAGGAGATACTGGTACAACTGGTGAAAGGTGAATAAGGCTTTCAGATGATAACAGAATTGAGTAAAATTTCTGTTCGCATCCTAATTTTGGTAATTTTAGATGTTCAAAGGGATGTTGTGGCTTCATGGCTGTTACCTGTCCTTAGGTACTTCAGAAAAGCATCAATTGTATACATACACATATGTGTGTATGTACAGAGAGAGAGAGAGAGAGAGAGAGAGAGAGAAGGAAAGGGAGAGAGACAGAGACAGAGACAGAGCGACAGAGACAGACAGAGAGACAGAGAGAGAAACAGAGACAGATACAGAAAAACAAAGACAGCACACATAAAATACAGGGAATTTGGTAG
Source organism: Octomys mimax (assembly GCA_002564305.1). Taxonomy (NCBI): domain Eukaryota; kingdom Metazoa; phylum Chordata; class Mammalia; order Rodentia; family Octodontidae; genus Octomys; species Octomys mimax. The sequence goes on along the minus strand of NDGM011193366.1, from coordinate 146 downwards.
GATTTTTTTTTTTTTTTTACTATTCTTGCAACTTTCCTATGAATCTAAATTATTTCAGAAAAAAATCACTAACTCTGATTATATATGGACAAGAAAACGCTCTTATGCATTAATGTTTTCTTCTACTCTTTGTGTAACTTTAGTAC
>NDGM011193362.1:0-19549 GCA_002564305.1 Octomys mimax | reverse complement strand
TTGCCAAGCTTGTTCCAAGTAGGTGCTTTAGACCACTGAGCCATCTCGCCAGCCCCATATTTAGCTTTCTTAAATGTATTGTCTTTCATGCAATTTTGAAGAACTCATGTCAGAGTTTTCCACCTAATCCAAATTTATGAAGATTTTTTTGTGATATTTTCTCCTGAAAGTTTTATAATTTTATGGTTTATCCTTAGATTCATTATCCTTTCTGGGTTTTGTTTTGTTTTGTTTGGTGGTACCAGGATTGAACTCAGGACCTTGTGCTTGCCNGGCAAACACTTATTCTACTGAGCTATCTCCCCAGACCCTCTGGGTTAATTTTTTTTTTTTAAATGCTAGATTTAGATCTTTTATTTTTCTGTTGAATTTCTAAATGCTTCAGTCTCATTTGTTGAAATAAACAATTCTTCCATTGCTTTGGTTGTACACCTCTGTCAAAGTCAGATAGCTGTACCTAAGAGGGAATATTTGAGGGTTTTTTATTTTTTGTTTCATTGACTCAACGTCCTTTATTTATACTATACATTATAGTGATATATTAGAATTTGGTGTTGTTTTGTTTTGTTGATTTCTTAAACGGTCTTGCTTTGTAGTATAGTACATACCAGCGTTGAACTAGCTATGTAACCCAAGCTGGCCTCAACCTTGTGATCTTCTTGCCTAAGTCTTCTTGAGTGCTAGATTGCTTATGATTATGATAGCCATACAGCATGCATTCTCACTGAGGTTGATATTTCCTCCAAAGAAAGAAAAAATTGTCATAAGGTGAAAAAACTTAGATATGACAATGATTATAATTTCTAAAAGCCTACAGTGTATAAACAATTATACATGTCTCTGGAATTTAAATTTCATGGACAAGGAGTGATTATGAATGAAATTGTTTAAAAAATATTACTGAAATTCTATGAAGGTATAAAGTCTTGAGATATGGACATGGGTACTGTGAACTTAAGGACGTGTAACAGAGTACGTAACGTAGAATTGCAAAACACTCTCAACTGTTACAAATTGCTGGAGGATAGAAGTCCTTAGTATTTGAGAATTCAGGAAAATACATAAGAAAGATGAATGCAATTTTTTTTTGAAGGCCCATGGAAAGGTACTACAAATTCATTAAAAGTAGTTTACTATTTAATACTCACATGCAAAATAATCTCATTTACTCTCTAAGGCATGACTTTAAAGCAGGGATTTTTTAAATCAAATTATCAAGGTATAAAATAATACTACTAATTATTGACTGGCATCCATAGGGATATTTTTGTAGTTTTGATCAGACTAAAAGTACTCCTAGCATCTAGTGTATCAGAAATCTGAATATGTTCTTCTTTGATAGTCCTTCCGATTTAAGTTCTTTTCTCTTTCCAAAAGCCTATGGTTTTCCTGTCCTTTGCTGTTTCTTTACTTTCATTGTCAGTGATTTATCAAAATACATTCATATGTGGATAACAAATTGAATGCAAAGTCCTTAACCATCTGAAACTGTCTAACCTTGTCTTCTGGAAATTGGACTAGTTCCATGTGCTGTATTCCCATGTTTACTGTATTATACTATTCACTTAGAGGATTTTAAAAAATATTTTCCTTGTGAATGGAAAATTGGTTCTTCTACCTTTCAGATGTTGTTAATGTGAACTTAATTGATAATTTTATGTTCTGTTCTAGGAAGCAGGATAGGATTTTCCCATTTTTCTCACAGAAAAACATAAATGACTGAACTTGTCTAAAGATAGACATATACTCAGACTATGAGGAAACCCTTCTCAGCGTTATACCTCAGAAACCAGTGAATAAGTAGTTTATATTCTTGAATAATATTTGCCCTTGAAACTGTCTGTCCTATATTAGTAAATCAGTTAAAAGTTGGAATTTTTATAAAATGATGACTGACTCTGGATATGTGCATATTTAATGGATAAAGGGAGTTTCTCTGAAAGTTTCACTGCTTCCTTAATTTTGTGAAATTTCCCCATTGTTAAGGAAACTTAATTTAGAGGAGAATTTCATATTTGGAAGTTCATCAAGAGATATAAAACTTAGGAGTTAATCAAAGGGTATAAAAATTTTAAAACTCATCTTCTTCCAAGTGAAATATTAGTACAAAGTTTGTTTCAACATTATGTACTATAAACAAGTAAAAAGCAAACATTTTAGGAAGATACAATAAAACATAAGGGTTTTCAGCTAACCCATTTATATTATTCATAAAAAATTTACTTTTATTACTTTAGAATAAATAGTTGTATTAGATAAAATAAGCCAAGTATCTGTCCACTAATAGGCATTTGTGTTGCATACTCTGATAAATTTTCATCAAATTTAATTTACTCACTCATGGCAAGAACAGATGTTTAGCTTAATGGAAGAGAGAAGAAAATTAAGTATGTTGATCTATAGAGCCACCTCCAAATTTAACTTTTTGTAGAAATACAAGGAAGGTTCAGAAGCCTTTCTCATATATATCATTTACAAATACTGCACTACAGGTTAGTGTTTTATATAGTATGTGTTTGTCTTTAGCTTTCAGTTTTAGAAATACATTTATATACCTAATGAATGCTCCAATATTTGGGAATGTTTAGTCTGACAATTTGGTTTTATTTTTAATGTGACTTCATATTTTTACTTAATATGCTAAATTATTTTAATCTTTCACAAAAAACACTTTTTAAATTATGTTAGGTACATGAAATTGCTCACAAGAAATAACTATTCTTTTATGTAATGCCTAATGATTTTTGACAATTAATGTTAATCAATGTGATAGCCTATTTTTATATTGTACATTTTAATTCAGATTGTCATCATTGTTATTACTATTTGGGTAATATTGTAGTTTTTGACTGAGAGTATTAGCAATTTGTGATTTTTCATTTTCTCTTGTACTTCAAGGATTGAATAGCTTAACTAAGATGACCTCAGATGAATTAGCACGTTGTGATGTCTCAGCCTTGTATAGTCTGATGATACTCATAAGGAGATGTGGAATTTAAGTGAATTAACAAACATCCGTTCGGGATTGTCTTAATGTTCTGGTTTGATAATGTAGAAAGAGAAGTTTTTAAAAATGTTATTTTTTTTTCCTCATAAGGTTTAATATTTACTAATTCATTTTCAGAACCTATTTATTGAGTTCCTACTGTACTATAAGCTCTGTTATCCACGTTGGGAATACAGATGTGAACAAAATAGACAGTATTCTGAGTTCTGAAGAAGCTTTTGATTCTAATGATAAACTGACAATGAACAAAATTAGTAATTAAAATAAAACATTTTTCCATCATGATAAATGCTAAGGAGACAGGTAATCAGCGTAAGGGCAGGAAGTGAATAAAAGTGGTTTTTACAATTTAGTTATGATTCCAGGAAAGATTTCATTTAGAAAGTGTGAAGCTGAGATGGTACATCACCTGTGTAGTAAAAGTCTCCTTTCATAAAACTGTAATGTATTTAGAAAATGTACTCACTTAGTGTTAAATTTCAGTATTGCACTTACATAAAAGTGATGAGAGCTTTTAAAATCTCATTATTTAATTCTAAGTTTACTTTCTTTAAAAAATAAAATAATTCAGTTATTTAGCTTTAAGACTTAAAGGAGTTGGCCCTCAGGAATTACCAAAGTTTGGTTTTCTGGAAGGATGCATTCCCTAAAGATTCTAAATGACTAAAGTTTTATTGTACTTCTTGAGGAAAATTAATTATATTGTAATTCTTGAGTATTATATTGTAATAATCATATTGTAATTCTCAAATTCTTGAGTAAATCAATTATATTGTAATTTTTTTTCACAAAATATATTTGAAATCCCATGGTCCTGTGAATGTATGTTGTACCTGTTGAATACATGTGCTGGATATCAATTTAACATGATTTTTTTGTTGCTGTTCAGTGCTAGATATCAATCCCAGAGCTTTGTGCATGTAGCCCACTCTTCACCTCTGAACTACATCCCCATAACCCCATACTCTAATTCTTTAAAAGATGAATTTTTATATAGTACCACCGTCACCTTTTCCATTGTTATGAATGAACCAAGTAATTTCTTTCAAAAGATATTATCTTGAAATAATGTTTTCTCCAAAATCTGTTGAGTTGTTGTTTTGTTTTGTTTTGTTTTGCTGTTAGAATGGCCATAGTTTTTCTTTTAATCTTTTGACATAAGGAGAAAAAAAAGTACTAATAGCATTATATTCTTATATTTTAATCTTGCTAGTAAAATACTTTCAAACACATGTAAGTATAAGTTTCATTTTAGTTTAATTTTATTTTGTTTTTTGATATAGATCAAAAGACCAGGGGAATGACCATTTTGATCCACTTACCTGTATGCTCAATATACCTGTCTCCCGATACATAATATCCAGTATCATGATTCTACCTCTCTGTTGTTGTAGTGTTAATGATTACTTGGAAGACTGGCAGTAGGCTTCCTACTGTCTTGCTCCTTCTAGAGTGATGGTGTTATTTTAATCCAGCTTGGTAGCCCTTTGCAGTGATAGATACATTGCACCAGTGTAAGGTAGTCTTACATAGCTAAAATGTTTAGGCAGGGAAAACCATAAACCATTTCCTTTAGAGAAATTCAAGCTGCAAAAATGAATTTTATTTTCAATTCAGTCTTCTTAGAGTATTTGAACGTCCTACCATATTATATATGTGTTTTTTAATGATCTAAGCTATTCCATTAATATAAAACATATTACTATTTTTATTTATATTTATAAATAAACTCATACTGTGGCATATTCTATTTCTGTTTTTCAATAACAGAGGATCTGAATACATACTCTTTTAATACGTGTTAAATTTACATATAGTTCTTTTGCCTTAAAAAAATCAAAACTCATGTAAAAGGTGATTTCTTTATATTTTCTAAAATATTGAATGATGGCAAAATTAGTTTCCATCACTCAATTTGTCTTTTTTAAAGGTACATTCCTAGAGAAAAATAACATTTTAAGTGAGCTGAAGAAAATAATTTGGTTTATCAGGTTTTGTAGGACAGCCTAAAAAATTTTTTAAGACAAAATCAGAATGACAAAAGAATATGGTAGCACATTATTTTAATATGAAATGAAAGAAGTCTACAAAGTTAGGCTAAAGAGTAAATTATGAATTTAGTGTTCAGCCTAGGAGAGTGAGAACTTATATGAGTGAATGAGTGATACGGCTCATTTTATAGCTAGGTTTCAGACTAATATAAAGGGGAAAGTCGAACTAAAAATGAGATGATTAGCTAAATTCTTTATATGAAACATTTATTTTTTGTTCAACATACTTCTTTTCCTTTACAGTACGTTGTGGATCCTAGCAAAAATTAAAGAGCAAGTTGCATTTGGAAGATCAGGTCATTGTAACTCATTGACATTAGGCCACATAACTGAATAATGTCTTCCTTCAGTGAAATACATCAAATGAGATCAACAATTATGACTCATAAACATGCCTCGCAGGCATAAAACAGCAGGGAATTAGCATGTGAGGCTGATAAATATGCATGTAAATAAGTTCCCAAAGGAATAACATGGGTTTGATTGATAGGTTTAGAATTGGAACATATGTAAACCCCTTTATTCCTCATTCTGGTGTAGCTAAGTAAGGATGCATTTTACTTGTTAAAAAGTTTCAATAACTTTGTAAATCTTAATGCCACATCTGTTTTTTTTTTTTTTTTTTTTTTTTTNTTTCCTTGTGCATGTCACTTGTAAGATTAATTGAATTGTCTACAGGCTGGATGGCCTGCCCAGACAATAAATGGTAGCGCATGTGAATGAGTGACTATGCATGTGGGTTTAGAAAGTTTGGTAATTTTCTGTTTTTACATTATAAAATAATTTAAATTATGAGAAATTTCTTTTGGACATAAAGATGTGACATAGGACTTGACTCTTCCCATCTGAATAATGCTGCATATCCTCTTATTAGCTCGTAATACAGTTGTCTTGCCTTCTTCCTTTTTTTCGCCCCCTCTTGCTCTCTTTTCTGCAGTATTGGGGATGGGACTGAGTTCAGGCCATTCACATGCCATGCAAGTGCTAATCCACTGAGCTATTATTCCTCTAGCTTTTTAAATTATTTTTAAAATCTTGAAAATGTCACAAAGTTAACCCAGGCTCACCTCTAGCTTGGCAGCCTCCTGAGTACTTGAAATCACAGGTACCAATCAGTATACCTAGCTGATAATTTCTGTTTTGCTGATTTTTTTTCACTACTATGATACAGCCCATAATTAAAATGTAACTTTTAAATAATCTTTTTCAGTTTCTGATGTGCAGTTTTTGGTCCTTCTAAATCAGAATTCATATGACATGGAAATATTTTAGAAAATAGGTTTTCAAAATGCAGTCATATATTAGGAAGACTTTGAATAATTCCTTCCTTTATCTTTGAGTTATTTCAGGTAGATAGGAGAAATTTGGCTTTTGATTTCCTGGTACAGAATCTTAAGTATTATTTCTGTGGAGAGTCCAGAGATTTGTTCACTGAAGTGGTTATGGGACCATGAGTGCCTAGTTCCCAAAAGGAAGTATTTCCCTGTCTCCCATTAGTAATAAGCTAGTGAATAAGAAGCACTATTTGCCTAATACAGTAGTTCCTCTTTATTCAGAGCTTCAGCTTCAACTCTTTGGTACTCATGATGAATCATAGTCTGAAAATATTAAGTGGAAAATTATGGAAATCATAAATTTTAAATTTTAAACTGAGTATTGTGATAAAATCTTCAGCTCTTCTGCTGTGTTCTACCCCATCCTGCCTAAGAAACAGATCATGTATGTGTTCAGCATATCCATAGAATATATGCTTTCCTGCCTGTCACTTAGGAATTGTGATGGTTGTCACATTGTTACTATATTGTAATGCTTATATTCAAATAACTATTTTACTTAAAAATGGCCTCAAAGAACAAAAGGATCGATGCCAGGAATTTCAGCATGCCAAAGAAGAGCTGTGAACTGCTTCCTTTATTTAAAAAAGAAAGCTCCAGATTTAACAGGCAAAATATGTGCATTGAGATTACTAAAATTTGTAATGAGTGAGTTTCTGTAAAATTTTGAAGATGGAAAAAGAAACTTGTGTTACTTTTGCTGTTGTGCCTCAAACTACAAAAGTATGGTCATAGTATATAAGTGCTTAGCAAAGATGATAAAGATATTAAATTTGTGGACACCATAATGAAAATGGTTTTTTGATTGCTAGCAGTGTGTTGTGCTAGAAAAGATCAAGCCTACGTGAATACTTAAACAAGAGATTTCCTGACAATTGTGTATGTGGGGAGTACTGACCAGATGTATATATGAGATAGGTATAGAGAGATATGGGGCTTTAGGGGGGTCACAACCCACAAACTTCCCAGAATGCATGGCTAATGATTAAAAGATAACTTACAGGACCCATATCCATGGAGGATGAAAGCACATTGCCTTAAGAAATATATGCTGTGACCCTTGTCCTTCCCATACTCTAATTAACTACTTAGATTGGCCCTGATGTCCGTCATGCAGTAGTTTTGGCGTGGTGACACAGGCCAGTAATCCCAATGCTAAGGAGGCTGAAAACAGGAGGATCACTGTGAGTCCAAGCTGCGTAGCAAGACCCTGTACCACACACATAAAATAAAATAATAATAATAATAATAATAAAAGATAAAGATTATCTGCCCTCTTGGAGCTTATGTTTTCTAAGAGGGAAAGAAATAATAAATAATATCTTAGAAAGTTATAATTTATTTGTCAAAAGAAACAAACATTGAAATATCAGTATATTGACAGTGAATGTATGACTTGGGAGGCTGCAGAATTAAACATCAGAGTAGTTTTTATTGAAAAGGAAATTGAGCAGAGTTCAAGGAAATGAAAGAGTAAGCCATGTAGATGTCAGGATAAGGACATTTTATGCTGAGAAAATGCCAAGTGTGAGGTCTTATGGTAGTAGCAACCTGTTATGATTGGTACTTTGTGTCAACTTGAGAAGTTTAGAAAGTTATCTAAGTGACTCAGCAAGGGGCCAGGGTCCTCACTTGTAAACATCCTGAGCCTGTGCAAGAAGAGGCTTGTAGGTGGTGTGGTGAGCAGCCTACATACCACATTAGGGAGGAGAAGAGCCCCATCTCCGCTCTTTTGCTTCTTTTGCTCTCTTCTGCTGCCTTCAGCTATTCCGCCTGTGCTATGTCACCCAGTGTTGAAGCCAGCCAAGTCAGAATTGAAAGCTCTATAAACTGTGAGTTAAATAAACCTATTCCTCTGTAATTTGGGTCTCAGGTATTTGATCAGCTGGTTCCAAGGCATCAACATCTTGGTGAAAGGGCCTGAGGAGAGGAGAGCTGCTGAGATTGTAAATGTCAGGAAGCAGAGAAGGCAGGAGCCAGAGAGGGTGATGTACCTTCCTAGGCATGTCCCCATTAACCTTCTCCTGCTAGTCCCCACTTCTGAACAGCATACTCAGATGCTGAAGTCACTAGTAGACAAATGCCCTGATGAGTATAGTGCCCCCATATGCCAATCATCCTCCCAAAGCCCTTCCCCTGAACATATGAGGCCTTTGGAGAGATATTCTACATCTAAACTATAACAAATCCTGATTTATTGAACAGTAAGGTCTCCTAGTTGATGGCAAACCTTAACAATCTCCATGTGTCTGATTTGCCTGTTCACTGTTTTTAATGAGATCCCAGTTGCTGATTTTGTGGTAGTTTCTGTGTAAGCAGGGTTTTATTCATAGTCTGTGCCTTCAAGAGTTTTACCCATTTTGTCTTCCAGAAGATTCAATGTTTCTGTATTAATATTTACATCTTTTGTCCATTTAGAATTTAGCTTAGTGCCTTGTGAAATATATGGGTCAAATTTTAATGTTCAGCATGGGCAAAGCCAGTTTATTCAGGACCATTTATTAAAGAGGCTGTCTTCCAGTGAAAGGTTGGCACCTTTATTAAAAGAAAAAGTGGCTGAGTATGTCTGGAATTGTTTCTTCATCTTCTAATCTGTTACATTTTTCCTCCTCCTCCTCCTCCTCTTCTTTTCTTCTTCTCTTCTCCTTCTCCTTCTTTCTTCTCCTCCTCCTTTTCCTTCTACTCCTTCTCCTCCTCCTCTTCCTCTTCTTCTCTTCTCCTTCTCCTTCTTTCTCCTCCTTCTCCTTCTCCTTCTCCTCCTCCTCCTCCTCGTCCTTCTCCTTCTCCTCCTCCTCCTTCTCCTCCTTCTCAAAGGCTCCTTCTTCTTCATCTTCTTTTGCCAGTACCATGATTTTTTTTTATTACAGTGGCTTTATAATTAATTCTTTTTTCTCCATAGTACAATTTCAAGTCAAGATTTGTGATGCCCCTGCCTTTTCCTTTGTTGCCCAGAATTGCCTTTGCATTTTAGCTTTCTTTTCATTCCAAATAAATTTTACAATTATTTCCTCTAACTCTGAGATATGCTACTAGAATTTTGATCGGAATTGCTTTAAATAGGTGCAACAGTTTTGGAATTTATGGTCTTTTTCTTTATATTGATTTTTTTTTCTACCCCAAAGCAAAGATATCTTTACATTTTCTGATGTCCTCTTCAGTCTCTTTTTTCAGAGTACTGTAGTTTTATATATATATATATATATATATATATATATATATAATTTTTTAAATATATATATATCTTTTATGTCCTTTGTTAGATTAATTCCTACATATTTCACTTTTTATGTGTTAATGTGAAAGCTGTTGTTTACCTACTTTCTTAGTGAGTTTATTTGTGTACAAAAGACACTTGGTTTTTGATTTTGTTTCCAGCTACATTACTAAAATTACTCATCAAATGAAGCAGGTTTTTAAGTGTAGTTTTGGAAGTCTTTTCCATAGAGAACCATGTCATGGGTAAATAATAATAATTTAACTTCTTCCTTTCCTATTGTTATTGTTTTTATTTCTTTCTCCTGTCTAATTCTTCTAGCTGATGTTTCTAGGACTATGCTGAATAAGAATGGAGACAGTGGACATCTTTGAGTCTGATTTTAGAGTGCAAGATTTCTGTTTCTGTTTATTTATTATGATGGTGACTGTTGGTTTGTCCTAGAATGTCTTTTTATGAGAAAAAAGACAATCTATTGCAATTTTCTGTAGGATTTTATCATGACTGTGCTGGATTTTGTCATAAGGTTTTTCTGCATTACTGAGATGGTGATTTGATTTTTTTCTTGGCTTAGTTAATACAGTATATTACATGTATTGATTTCCTCATGTAGGACCATCTGTGCATGCCTATAAATGAATCCTACTTGGTCTTCGTATATAATGTTCTTTATGATTAATTGCATTCTGTTTGCCAATATATCATGGAGTTATGTGTTTGTGCTTGTTTTTGTTTTTGTTTATGTTCCTTAAGGAGATTAGCCTTCACTCTATTTCTTAATTGGTTCCTTCTCTGGTTTTAGTATCTGGGTAATGTTTGCTTTTGCAAATGAATGTGGGAGTATTGCGTCCCTTTCCATTTCATTAAAGATTTGAGAAGTAGTTGTGTGAGGTCTTCTCTGAGTTTCTAGTAAAACTCAGCAGTGAATCCTTCAGGATCTAGGCTTTTCTTTGTTGGTATGTTTTTAATTATATCTTCTGTTTCATCAGTTGCTATTGATTTATGTAGGATTTTTATATCTTCTTGATATAGTTTTGGTAGTTCATATGTATCTAGGAATCTATCTATGTTTTCTGCATTTTCCATCTTATTAGAATACAATTTTCAAAGTTGGTATTCAACTTGTAGAGTTCTGCAAGGTCTGTTGTGATTTTGTTCTCATTTCTAATTGCATGGATTTGAGTATTTTTCAATAAGGTGGATAAGGGTTTATGGATTTTAATCTTTCAAAGAACCTACTTTTCAATGCGTTGATTATTTGTACTTTTTTAAATTGAGTAACACATTAGTTTCTTCTCTAATCCTTATAATTTCCTGCTTCATGGGAGCTTTTAGCTTAGCATGCTCTTCTAGAAGTTTGAGACTCACCATTATTAATTTGTGATTATTTTGTTTCCTGATATGGTTATTTACTGCTGTAAATTTCCTTCTTAGGATTGCTTTCATTGTATCCCATAAGTTCTGGTATGTTATATTGTTTCTATCATTTAGTTGTGGAAACAGTCTAATTTCTTCTTTAATTTCATCTATGACCCATTGGTTGTTCTGGAGGGTGCTATTTAATTTTCTATATCATTTCTTTTCATTGTTTTCCAATTTCGTTGCACTAGAAATCTGATCGTATGCATTAGATAATTTCAGTTGCTTTGCATTTACTTGAGCATATTCTGTGAGCTGGTATGTGGTCACTTTTGGAGTATGTTTTCTGTGCATCTTAGAAAAACATGTATTCTCATATTGTATTTTGGGACACTTTTTAGACATCTATTAAGTCTGTTGTTCAGAAGTTTGGTTCAGTTCAAATATTTTATTGTTGATTTTTTTATCTAGTTGTTCTGTCTTTTTGTAAGAGTTGGGTATTGAGATCCCCCAGTTGAATTGTATTGGTGCTTATTTGGTTTTTCATGTATTTATTTGGTACCAGGAATGGAATCAGGACCTTGTTCTTGCCAGGCAGGTGCTTGTGCCACTGAGCTATACTGTAATCTTAAAAGAATGGCCCAAATATTACTCAGAATATAACTCAAAGACAAAGATCACTTTGATATAGGAAAAAAACCCCCAAAATAATAGTACAAAACTTCTTTTCAGTGAACTCAGACAAGTAGTATGAGTGAAACAAATAAATATACAGTACGGATTCAAATATTTTTGAAGCAATAGGAGATTGGAGGATTTCATCTGCTCCCTACTTACTATTTTTCTAAATTCTATTTAGCTCTTATTTTTTTTAAAAAAATTAAAGAACAAAAATAGTAAAACAAAAAATTAGAAACTATACAGAATTCCATTAAGTGAAATGATAGGAGGGCCAGGGAGATGGCTCAGTAGAGTAAGTTCTTCCCTGGCAAGTGCAAGGGCCTGAGATCAATCCCTGGTTCCACCACAAAAAAAAAAAAAAAGACATAGGAATTCAGTAATTCCTATCATTGTTATATTGGATATTGTTGTCTGTAAATTGGTTGTTTGAATTACCAGATATAAGCGTGCAGAATTGGTCAACAAAACATAAAATATTTAAACATTAAATTTTCCTTTCAATAGATCACTAGAAATCAGCAATGCAATTATCCAAGCTATCCTATGTATATACGTGTCTTATCCCTTCCTTGTTTTCTTTTCTCCTTTCCTTCATCCCAGTTGTTCCTTCCCTTTGAACAGTTTCTTTCTCCTTCACAGTGTCTATTCTATCTTTCAAATTTCATTTACTCTTTTAAGTTCTTACACTTGGGAGACAATACAATGATTACACATGCGGGTCTGATTTATTTCACTTATGAGTATGGTTCTAGTTGCATTGGTTGCCTATGAGAGCCTCACGTTTATCTTTCTTATAGCTGAGTAAGACTCCATTGTATAAAAAATACCACATGCTTTTTAAAAAGTTATTTATTTGTTTGGTGCAGGGACTTCCTACACAGCTCAGACTCATAGTGATCATTCTGTCTCAGCCTCTCCAGTGTTGAGATTACAGGCATTCACCACTACGATGGGTTTCGGTAGGCAGCACAGCACAGCATACAATAAAGGGTATTGAACCCAGGTCCTTGCCTTTGCCAAGCAGGTGCTTAGACCACTGGGCAATCTCCCCAGCCCTAGCACGTGCTTTTATATCCATTCTTCAGTTGATGGGCATTTTGTTTTTTGTCTTTTTTTTTTCCTCCAGATTTAGCTATGACAAATTGAGCTGCTAGACAGATGAGTGCATATATATCACCATGGTATGATGTCAGTTCTTCTGGAAAAAACCCCAGAAAGGGAATAGCTGGGTTGAATGGGACCTCCACTCCTTGTTTGGTGAGGAATCTCCAGACTGTTTTCTGTAGTAGTTCTACAAGTCTACATGCCCATCATCAAGTGGAAAAAGGTTCCTTTTTCCACAGCTTCTCCAGTATTTGTTATTGGTTGACTTCTTGATGATAGCTATTCTTTCTTGGGTGTGATGGAATCTCAATGTTGGTTTAATTCTGCATTTCTCTAATGAACAATGGTGTAGATCACTTTTTCATATATTTATATACCATTTGTATTTCTTCATCCACGAACTTTTCCTCAATTCTTGGATTTTATTTTTTCTGTTGATTTCCCCCCCACACACACACATTTCAAGGATGGCAAAATAGCTCAGTAGATTAAAACACCTGCAAGCAGGCGCCAGAGATTCAATCCCTGGACCTGCTATGCTGGCCTTGCCCCCTGGGTGCACTGAGAGGGGGATTGAGACTGGGCGTTGTGACGTACGCCTGTAATCCTAGCACTTGGGCGGCTGTAAACAGGAGAATGACTATGATTCCGATCTAGTAGTGAGACCCTAAATACCCTATAGACCCTTTCCTAAAGAACAGTAAAATAAAAAAAAGAAAAAGAAAGAAATTTTTCAAAAAGATGAGATCTGAATTGTTGATTTCTTTTTTTTAGTATTTCCTGTGCAGTTTGATTTTGTTCATGAACTTTCTGCCTACTCCTATGTCTTCAAGATTTCCACCTACTTTTTCCTCCAATATATTTAGTGTTTCTGTTTTAATATTTAAATCTTTGATCCATTTTGACTCTTGTTTAGTGCATAATGATAGACATTGGTCTTATCCTACCTTCAACATGTAGCAAGCCAGTTTTTTCAGCACTGTTTATTAGAGGCTATCTTTCTTCCAGTGAACATGTTTGTCCCCTTTGTCAAAAATGAGGTGACTAGGGCCAGTCAAATAGCTCAGTGGATTAAAGCTCCTGCCAACAGGCACATTGGCTTGAGGTTCAATCCCTCGACCTGCCACGCCAGCCCTGTGCTCCGGAGCATGCTGAGACAGCAATTGAGACTGGGCGTGATGGCATGCGTTTGTAATCCCAGATCTTGGGAGGCTATCAACAGGAGGCTCACTATGAGTCCAATCTAGTAGTGAGACCCTGAACACCCTGTAAACCCTTCCCTACAATACCTAAAAAATAAAAAATAAAAATATAAGGTGACTAAATGTTTGTAGTTGTGTCTGCATCTTCTAATCTGTTCCATGGATCCTCAGGTCATTTTTTTTTTTTTTGCCAGTGCTATGCTGATCACAGTAGCTTTGAAGTATAATTTCAAGTCAGGGATTCTAATGCTTCCTGCCTTTCCTTTGTTGCTCAGGATTGCTTTTGCTGTTCCAGGTCTCTTCTTGTTTCAGATGAATTTTAGCAATGTTTTCTCTAGATCTGTGAGGTATACTAATGGTATTTTAATTAAGATTGTATTAAATCTGTATAAAATTTTGAGAGTATCGCCATTTTCATAATGTTGGTTCTTCCTAACCCTGAGAATGGAATACCTTTTCATTTTCTGATAGCCTCTTCAGTCCTTTCTTTTTAGAGTACTATAATTTTCACTGTACAAATCTTTTGGTTCCTTTTCCAGATTGATTCCTAAGTATCTCATTTTTGCATATTGTGAAAGGCATGGTTTCCTTAATTTCTCTCTTGGAGTATTAGATATTTGTGTACAGAAGTGGTATATTGAGGTTTGAGTGTTGACTTTATATCAAGCTATTCTACTGAATTTAGTGTTTTGTTTTGTTTTGCTTTTTTGTTTGTTTGTTTTATGTATTTGATACAGGGTCTTGCGATGCAGCTCCAAATGGTAGTGATCCTCTTATTGTCAGCCTCCCTAGCGCTAGGATTACAAGGGTATGCATCACCACGCCAGGTCTCGGTGGCTGAATCAGCGTGCTCTGTGCTGGGGCTGGTTTGGCATGTGGCCAACCAGGTGCCTGCACTTGCCTGTTAGTCTACTGAGCTATTTTGCTGGCCCTTCAATTCTTTCTCTTGAAGCATCTACTACTGTCTAGGCCCTGGGTATTAGGTTATAGTATTATAAGTTACAAAGTAGAGTTGCTTTAAGAAGAAGTATGTTGGTTAAGTAATAGTCCTGTGTGATAAGTTCATAGTGGTATATCAGCACTGATCAATGAGTATATTTAAGTCATCACAGGTTCCTTCCTTGTTCTTTGCCATTTCCTAGAGCTCTGTATGGTCTGTGGGTAGGAAGTGTTTGTAACTGATAATCAAATATGTCAGCATAGAAGTTACAGGTAAATATGGGCAGAGTTAACTTTATATCTTTAATCTAATTGTAACATATTCATGGTTTTGTTTTGAATATCAAAGGAAAAGTTTTATTATCTTTACAAAAATATTGGTCTGTGGTAGGTAAGACATAATAAAAATAGATCTTTCACCAAATGTGCTCTTTCTTTCCTTCTTTTACTATTATTTTAGCAGTACCTTACAAAGTAAAAATCTTTGTTTTTTTGTATTAATACAGGGTCTATAGGATCTCACTACACAGATTGGACTTATAGTGATCCTACTGTTTTCAGCCTCCCAATAGCTAGGATTACAGGTGCTCGTCATCACACTCAGTCTCAATCACTGTCTTAGTGCACCCCAGGACAGGCACACTGAGGACAAACCCTGGTCCCTGCATCTGCTTAAGCAGGCACTTTAATCTGCTGAGCTATCTGGCCAGCCCATAAAAACCTTTTTTAACCCACAGGACTTACACAAAGTGGTCATTGGTCTTACTTAGATGTTGTTATTGACTACTGTTCTAGTATCCTAGAAAGGAACTAATACTGATGCAAGGCTTTGTGTTTTTGTTATTTTCTTTAGTTGGCCAATTAGAGCAGCATGCCTTTATCTTTTGTGCCCACTGGCCTATTTGTGACCAGAAAGAAACTATAAAATACAGTCTTAACTAGTTTACTATATGTCTAGAAGGAAAGGGAAAGAGGATTTGGGACAACAGTCTGAATTCTGAAATGCCGTAATCAAGATTCATAAACTATCGGTGTTCATATTCAGGCATTGATTTTCAATCAAGTTAATTCTTACATAGATAGTTCTCTATAGGATACTCTAGGGCAGTAATGGCAAACATTTTAGATCTTTCAGTGACAGAAATAGCCCACGGTAGTACACTTGCTATAGACTCACCACCACTGCTCTGGGGTATCTGTAAGAACAAGTTTACTTACTAATAGGATATAATTATTGTTCTCTATGCCCCGAAGATCCGTTATTATATATAATTCTGTTCCACTACTGAAAATAGTTTTATAATAGCATTAAACTATGTGTTGTATTCAAATTATAGAATATATGGATATATATATTGCATACTACTGCAATGGTAAAATTACATCTGGCTTGTTATTTTATTATGTCAATGCATTTGAAAATTTTCTATGACAGGGGCTGGGGAGATGGCTCAGTAGAATAAGTGCTTTCCTGGCAAGCGCAAGGACCTGAGCTCAATCCCTGGTTCCAGGAAAAAAAAAAAAAAAAAAAAAAAAAGAAAAGAAAATTTTCTATGACAATTTTCATTGATTTGTATTAGTGTCATACTTATGTTAATAATATCCAATCAACCAGTTTTCTTTCTGTATCTTAAGCCATATGATTTATATACAATATATTTATTATATTGTTATTCAGATCACTTAAATATTTTAAATAAATAAAGGAAATAGGTTGATTAGTTATAAAATATGGATTACTGGTTTGTTGTGAAACATTTTAAAAATAATACAGACTTGCTTTTATATGTAATACAGTTAAATAATAGAAAATTATTGGGATAATTTATTATGTCAATTTTATAGAAAGATGATACAAGAAAAGATTTCCCTATATAATTATATTACAAATAGTTCATGTTTTCTTTTCTCTTAATTATTTTCATTTTTCTTTATTATTTTACATTTCTCTCAAGTATAAAAAATGTGCATGTGTTACTTATTCAATTAAAGAGTGAAATATTCAAGAAATAAAATATAAATGCATAGTTGTTCAAATTTTCAGTCTTTTACTTAAGTAACCTTTGCATTTATTGTTTATAAACTTTATATACTATATGTTTGAATGTAATCAATGATAATATAATTAGATTACATTGGTGATTTATATAATGTGATTCTGATAATATTTAAAAAGCATTGAATTTTAAGGTGTACTAAGAGTCTCCATTTTCTTTTATGTTCCTGAGACTATATGTTTACTTCAGTATCTTGTAATCTTTTCTTTCGTTCTTTGGAAGCAAACTTGTGCTAATTTCTGATGATGTAATTTCTGGTACACTGAACTCATTCCTTGTCATATGCATTTTGTTATTTTGTCAGTACAGCTAATTTTAAAATGTTCAAGATATTACTTAAAATTTCCACTTTCTTTGTAATTTCTGGATTTTTTTTCTTTGCCATGAACTTCCATTTTTTAAATTCATTTTTATGAATGCACACTATTGGTGGCACATGCCTTTAATCGTAGCACTAGTAAAGCTGAGACAGGAGGATCACTATCAGTCTGCACTGCATAGCAAGACCTTGTATCCAAAAAAAAAAAAAGTTGCTTTTTCAATTCCTAGAGTCAAGCGTTTTATGGTCCCAACATTTTTCTTGCCTAAGAGTTGGCTTCTCTTGATTATACTGTATCTTGATGATCAGATTTTTCTGGTTCCATAGGTATTAAGTAATTTTTAAATTTTATTTTAAAAGTCTGAATAAATTTCTTGTGAATACTCTAAATTTAGATACTGTTAAATCTTCAAATGAATCTTTTTTACTTTCCTTCCCTGTCCACTTCGCTCTTTTCCTCTTCCATTTTTCCTCCTCCTTTTGTAGCAGATTCCTAACTTGGTAAATTCAGACCAACATGTCCATCCTTACTTTCTTTGAGTGGTAGTTCCAATATCAGTTTAGTTTTTCAAAGCCCTTTCTGTGCCTGAGTCTGTCTCTTGAATGTGGTCCTCAGAGGTTAGTGTGCAACTATAGTGGTAGCTTATGTTAGTCCAGATGTCAAAGCTTTTGCTCTGTCTTGCTCAAACCTTTCCTACATACCTCATCCCAGGTAATTTCGATGATCAGCAGGTTCATGAACTTTGCTGTGTTCCTAATTCCTATGGCTGAAGGTGTGGAAAATAAGTCTCACATTAATTTTGCCATGGAATTCTATTTGCTTGATTGAGGCCTATTCTGATCACCTCCCCCAGGCAGCAATCAGATTTAAATTGATCAGATACCTAGAGGTACTTATTTATCTCACCTAATTTTTGTAACCACATAATGTGGAAAAACTGTTACTGCATATTAGGTGAGAAAACTGAGATGTTGAATGCATAATAACATAACAAATAAATGGTGGAGTAAATATTCAGGTCCATCCTATCTGCCCTTAGTTTTTTAATTGTGGCACTGTCATGCTTTCTACTTTATACTTTCATTAAATGTAATGCTTTAGTTTTACTAATTCATTGAGACTTAATCATGGAAAGAAACTTTAAGTTTAACCCAAGATCATCAATGGCATATTTATTCTGGTTAACAGCTAAACACATTTTTGTATAACCTGCTTTCTTAGTCCATTTGTCCAGCTATCAGTCTGTGCATCTTTTCATAGGCAGATAGTTGTATCTTTTATATTTGTCTGTTTTCAGCTTTTCCTGTTGTTGAGTCCTCACTTCATTCTCTATAGTTTGGAGAAGGTAATTTATAGAATTTCAATTATTGTAAATACATTGAGATAGTTGTTTTGTGTTTAACACAATCTGTCCTGGTGACTATAAAGTATAATTGAAATGTTTGGACATTCTGTTGTTTTATGGCGTGTTAAGTGTCTGTTTGTTAGGTCTAAAATGACATTCAATAGGTTTGCTTTCTTTCCTTATTGATTTCTTGCCTATATATTTTATTCAACACTGAACTTGTATATTAAATTTCTGTGTTTTCTCCATTCAGATATATAGATATTTCTTTTATATGCCTTATTGTCTGATGCATATGTTTATAATTTTTGCATCTTTTAATCCTTTCATCAAGATAAAATTATCTTTTGTAATAGGTATTGACATTAAGTCTGAGTCATCTTATCTCTCTCTCTCTCTTTCTCTCTCTCTCTCTCTTTTTTTTTCTTCAGAACCAGGGATTTTGCAGAACTCAGGCCCTTGCACTTACAGGGAGGCGCTTATTCCACTGAGCCATCTCCCCAGCCCCTCATCTCTTATTTTTTGCATGAAATATGTGGATTATTTTTTTCCTGTCCTTCTAATTTCAGTCTGTTTGTGTCTTTGGATATTAAGTGAGTCTCTTGGACCACATACACTGCATTTAAATCAATTTTGTTTGTTTTGCAGTTTCTGGGGATTGAGCCCAGGGTCTCTTGCACACAAGAAAGTGCTCTACCACTGAGCTGCACATCCCACCCCAGATTTTGCCAGGTTCTACCTTTTTTTTATTTTGCAGAACCAGGGATTGAACTCAGGTCCTTGTACTTACCAGGGAAGTGCTTATTCCACTGAGCCATCTCCCTGGCCCTTCTACCTTTTGATTGAAATGTTTTTTCTCACATTTGGTTGTTTGTAGTACTTTCTTTACATTACTTACAGTAGATTTCTTTCTTTAATGGAATTGATTTTTTTTTT
>NDGM011193361.1:0-10492 GCA_002564305.1 Octomys mimax | reverse complement strand
GTGCTTCCCTGGCAAGCGCAAGGGCCTGAGTTCAATTCCCAGTTCCACAAAAAAAAAAAAAAATCTCCCCAATGTTAGCCTTGAATATGCAGAAGAGAGATGATGACAAAACAAAGCCATAATTTTGTGTCTAAAATTGGTGGTCTTAAGGAGTTACTGGATACTTGTTCCTTCTCCCTGCTATAACTCCCACTACACTGGATAACAATTACAAAATTGCTGATATGAAGATGGATAAATAAACTAAGGTAAAATTGAGTACCAGGAGCAGAGACAGACCAAACCAATTCTACCATACTTGGTAAATGAACTGAGAGTTGGACAGGCCTCTTCAGCTGTCTCTTCTGCCTTGCAGACATTCAGCTATGTTTTGAGTATGAAAACAAAATTACATTTAATGCTGATAGGCAGTGCGATTATGTTGATCCCCAGCAAGTAGATATAAATAATGGAGTTAGGGTCATATTGAAGAGTATATATATATATATATATATATATATATATATATACATTAACATTTATAATATATATTAATGTTTGGTAAGGTTTGAGATCATTTTAAGAAACCCAGCACAGATGGACAATTTGCCTCATCTTGGGCTCAAATTTGAGGTTGAAGAATTTATGAGAAACCACTGATATGTTCTTTAAGAATTATCTCTGATCTTACCTAGAAATCTTAGTTGGTATCTACACTCGAAATTATCATAGTAATTATTTCACATTCATATAGTATACAATACTTTATTTATTATCATTGTCTAGACTCTATCACTTTTCTTTTAAATATTATAAAGCTATGTAAAAAGACGGGATTAAGGGCAGGCCTGATAGCTCAGTAGACTAAAGCGCCTGCTTAGGCAGAGCTCCGTAGCTGGGGTTCGATCCCAGACGTACCGTGCTGTCTCCCTATCCCCAAGGTGCGCTGAGATGGTGGTTGCGACTGGGCATGGTGGTGCACGCCTGTAATCCCAGTGCTTGGGAGGCTGAAAACAGGAGAATCATTATGAGTCCGATCTATGTAGAGAGACCCTGAACACCTTGTAGACCCTGTCCTAAATTCATAAGAAAAAAGGCAGGATTATTATTTTGATGGAAAAATAAGGCATAGACTAAATGTGTCAACTGGCTCACCTGTAGTTAGAGAGACCATTCACTCTTTTGGCTCTGTTTCTAGATACTTTTCTGATTCCAAGAGCTGAATATCTGCTCTAGAATCTCTAAGGCCAGAATCATCATTGTGTTATTCATTATTTGGTAATCTTCTGAAGAATGTGTATACTTGCATGCTTATTGAAATCCTGGAAAGATACTTTCCGTTCTTCTTATTTTCCTAACAAATCTTTTTTATCTCATGCTTTGAGCTCTTGAATCCTCAGCTGCCATTAACAACAGTGGGTCTTTATCCTTTGGGGTGGAGAGGTTACTTTTGCCTTAAAGTCTAAATGTGCATGCAGTGGCAGAGAGTAATGACAACTAAGGAGGTTATCAGCATGATAAGGCGAAATAAAGTAAGAACAAACTCTCCATTCAAGGTCTTTGTCAAATAAGTAAATAAATAAATAAATAAATAAAGTACATAGGGATTCATTCCCTGTAAATTTATAAGTTTAAAATGAAAATATTATAAATTATTCTAAATTATGTATTTAATATTTAAACTTATTCTAATTTCATTAGAAATTATATGTTTATTTTAATACTTGAAAATACAAGGGATGATAGTATGTTATTAAAATGTTACATATAGAAATTGTAGTATTGGCAGGCAATAGAAGATTTGTCCTTTTCTTCAGTTCGATTTACAGTTATGTTTGGCTACAACTGGTCTTCATTTCTAGATTGCTGATTGATTGAGATGCAGTGGAGATTTGTCTTTCAGGTGTTTCACTGATGTTGATTTCTGATCTGACTAATGTTCTAATGCTGGATCAGTGAAGCTGTTATGCTTTAAGAAGTGATTCATGAGACTTGTATCTATTATACATTACCCTCTTGATCAATTTCAAGCAAAACTCTCATCTACTTTAAAGTTTAAAATGTGTCATCATCAACTTTATTTACCATATTTGGGAAGTTGTTGCCCTGTCCCTTTATTTCATTAGAAAATACAGATTTATTTCAAATGATTTAGTTAATTTTAGTTAAAAATAAATTTACTAAAAATTTATAAATTATTTCAAATCAATTTATTTAGTATTTAGATTTATTCTAATTTCATTAAAATTACAGATTTGTTTTAATACTTGAAAAAATAGTGATGATTTCAAACTTATCTTTTTAGAGATCACAAAATTTAGGGAAATTATGTCTCTTCAAAGTTATATAACCAATTGGTAAGAGCAAAAAACATATGGCTTAGCATATTCAACTATCTTAGGATAGTACAACTTTCTATAGGGTGATGTATATAGACTTCAGTCTTATACATGTATAATGGGAGGTGCTTATCACATTCTCTGAAGGTGTTCAGGGCAAGGGTTGTGTCTTCCTGTATTCTGAGTACTCAACATGAAGTTATTCTATCACATACAAATTTAACATTTATTGAGTGAATGAATGAATGTTGAGTGTATATTTTCTCTTGACACCATTGAACTTTGTTGCTGTAGGGATCATGTAGGTCCCCCAAAACTCTAAAGAGTATTACAGCTCCCAACTTCCTAGCATGCTAGTTGTCTACAATGCTAAGTTCTTGTTCTCTATTCTAGGAGCAACAGAGATTAAGAGCAGAAAATAGTTATTGAGAGAAAGAAATCATCTAAGAGAGACAGAAGGGGTCCTAAGTGGGTGATGAGGGTCCCATTTCTCCAGGAGGTTTTATAGAACAAAGCCAAAAAGGAACAAACTAGGAACAAACTATAACGAACTAATAAGATTACAAATACAGTTGCTTAGGTGATGGTGACCCAGTGGGAAATCATGAGGTGGCACAAAATTATGGTCAACCAATAAGATTACCAGTATAGTTGTTTACTGTTGATTAAAAGGTGATCAAATGGAGAAGCAAGGAACATAGGAAGTGTGTGTGGACTGAGCAGGGACTCCTGTGGAGGACATGGGTCAGTGACTCTTCCTGGCTTCCACCCAAAGTGGTCTGCACCTATTTAGAATATTACTCACTGCTGTTCATCCCTCAGGAAGTATGTGGGTGTAATCTTTCTATCTTTTGTCTTGGGGTGACCTTTATGGAATGTGCCTTTACCCACAGTTGTATATCTTCTGCATTGACTCCTTTGGAGGGCCTACCCTCTCTGACTACCTATGATATTTCAAACTAAATTTAGTTGTCTATAATATTATTAACAAAAATGAATGTCCTTTTAAAGATCAGGAGTTTCTAGAAAACTTAATATATACTTATGATTCAGGAATTCTTATCGAAGTATTTATCAAAGAAAAATGAAAAAACAGTCAGCAATAAATCTTATGCATAAATGTTCATCACAGATTTCATAATCATGGCTCTAAAGACAAAATAGTGACCTAAATGTTTATCAAAGATGATTGAATAAAAACTTTTACTTTCAAATGCAGTTTCTTGTTTTAGACAGTTTCTCTTGGTTATATCATTTATTGCAATCCACTGAACTATAAATTTAAAATGTAGGAGCATTTCATTTTAACGTGTTATTTATTTGTTTATTTTGTACAAGGTCTCACTAGTAATCCTCCTGTCTCAGCCTCCCCATAACTGGGATTACAGGAATGTGTCACCACACCAGGTTTCAGTGGCTGTCACCATGCACCCAGGGTTCCAGGGCCTGCATAGCATGTGATGCCAGGAATCAAACTCAGGGCCTTGTGCTTGCCAGGCAGGAGCTTATATCCCTGAGCTATTTCCCCAGCCCCACAATACTTTATTTCTAATAAAGTATTTTAAAGTATTTCTAATAAAGTATTTTTATGCTAATTTTCTGTATTTTCATACTTCTGGCAAGTATGCAGATATACAAATAACTGATATTTATTAATATCACCTAGTACAGTAATATCTTAATTTGCAGTTAGGTGCATGAAATCTCTTACCCCAAGCAAATGTAGAAAAAAAAAACCCTTTGGAAATATTCTTTCCAATAAGCTTAGTTATGCATAAAGGGCAAATCAACTGATACATATAAATGAGACAGCAGTGTAATGTTTATTTTAAAATATTATTCACTAAATCATATGCATGGCATTGGTTTTAGTAAATTCTTGCTTTGATGATATGATTAGCTTCTAAATACAGTGTAGGTAAGGATAGGATAATCTTTATCCAGGAGATGACTATCTGAAAACCGTGAAGATTCCCATCTTTCTTTTTTTTATGCTAAGCCATTTTCTGTATTACGTGTAATCCCACAAGTTTCCCTGCATAGTGAAAACAGTGCTTTTCATTTGCTAATGTTAAACCTTCACATTTGGAAGGCAAAGAACAAGCTAATAAGATACATCCCATATTCTTTTCTTTTCTGAATGGAGAAATTTCCAATTACTAAGAGCAAAATTCAAATGTATCAGTTACATTTAACAGAGCATATAAACTAGGAGTTGACAAGCCGGGTAAGAAGCAATGACCCAGGTGAAGAAGTGTTATGCCGACAGCAAGCTCCTCGAGATGGGTCATGAGATACAGTTTTTCTTTTTTAATGTGAACTTTAAAGGTTAAGTACATCTAATTTGTCTCAGAAAAAAATAAGCCTCCAAGGCTCTATTACTCATAAATATAACACTCCTTTCTGAATAAAAGCGATACCTATTTCCTTTATCATAATATCTCCTGGTTAGTAAGTGTTAAAACTACCGGTTAGGTTCACTAATATTTTTTTCTTAATTGTGAAACAAAATAAAACTGCCTATTGTGGATTCAAAATGACCATTTTTCAAAAAATAAAGAATTACTACAAAGCATTTTGTTTGTTCAGAAAGGGTAATGAACTCGTAATATGTGGATTAAATTTATAAATGAAGAAGCATCAGCAATAGCAAGCTCCGAATTACTCTGAAGCTCAGCAGGTTGGCAGGGACTGATAGCAGGTTTGGGTCATTATCTGTAATATATAGAGCAGATTAAGCAATTTTCTTCAGTAATACCTGGCTTCACCTCCTGCGTGCAAATTGGTTTGTTGTTGAAGCAGGGCCAATTGAAATCATAAAGTCAGCGGAGTCCATCCTTTCACTACTTGAGATCTCCACCTCTGCGTGCCTGTGACATGCCCAGCACTGCGGCAAGCCCCGCAGCACAACAGAGAGCACGATTTGGCTTTTACCTTCAAGGCCTCCAGGGAATGAACAGCCCGTGTTGGCAAGAAGTAGGACTGGCATAATCAACGTGATGTAGATGATACAAACATAACGACAGGGACTGAGGGGCACGGAGGAGAAAGCATTTCATTTGAAAGACATTATAGACTACAGCCTTCAAAACACGTGAAGTTGTGCACCTACTTAGTTCCATTCTTTCACTTAGTCATTCAAGAAATGATGGCAAAGCCCTCCTCTTCGAGGGCTGCTGTATCTGGCACTGGATGAGCAGAATCAGAATAGCATGAATCAGGCTCAGGAAGAAAAGTACTGGGTCATCTCTGTCAGTAATTTGTGCTCTCTGAAAACAAAGGTTAGATACACAGAGGTGGAGAATAAAAGGATGATGTGCAGGAGAAGTTGAAGAAAAAACATACAAGCAAGGACTACTAAGTTGCTTATCTATAGTACGAAAATCATCTGGAGATACAATGTACAGAAGAAAAATTGTAGTTAATAATATTGTTTTAGGATTAGATTTTTTTTTTTTTTTTTTTTTTTTTTGCGTAACAGGTATTGAACTCAGGACCTTGCATCTACCAGCCAGGCACTTGTGCTGCTGAGCTATGTCTTCGGCCGGGATTAGAATTTTTGATCAAAATGTAAATGGTAGGTGGTCTTGCTCTACACAGAAGAGTAAATGCATGAAGTGAGTACAGTGCTAATTGCTCAGCTACAATCACTATTTCACTATATAAATATATCAAAACATTGTATTGTATTTCTTAAATATATGAAATAGAAATAAATTAAGGGGAAGACGAGCATCTTTTCTTCCTTTTGTAGTTTACAACAACGTAAGTAGCTGCACATACATGCAGTGTGGCATGAGTTATGTATGAGAGGTCCACAGTGCAATAACAGCTCCAAGGCATCCTGAGGCTGGGAGAAGAGTTAGCTGCAAGAAGCATGTTTGAAGAAGTTAGGAATAGGTGGGTAGGGGAAGAATGCACCACGCACAGGGGCCACAGTGTAAAGACTGCCATAGGAGAGTATGTGGTGTTTTTGTGAGCCTGAGGCTATGCAGTAGAACTGGAGCTCAGAACGAGAAGCAGAGGAGTATGAGATCCCAGGGGCAGGGGATCTTGTTTGTAGAGATCTGTTGGTCTCTTGGTGGTCCTTGGGAGAAAACAATGAGGGGATTTAGAAAATAAAGACGAGATAATAGCTGAGGTAGAGTGGTGGACCATGCATGATTAGCAAAAAAAACTCCTAAAAAACAACAGTAGGGACATTGATTTATACCTTTGCAAAGTTGTAAGACATAAGGTTGCCTAGTGACTAGGAGACCACAATGTCCAGGCAGGACATTTTTCTCAAGACTGAGTAGCCTGAGTGCTTTAGGCAGTGAGGCTTCACCCTGCTCTTCCACATGTGATCAATTTCCAGCTTTAGTGGCTCCCAACACTTGTTCCCAATAAGAAAAAGTGATATTGAATCTTTTTTTCAAGGGACTTATGCAAATAATAACCAAAACAAACAAGCAAACAAACAAAAAATACCTGATTGGATTATTGAAAAATATTTAGAAAGAAAGCTTTTGTTATAATTTGAATAATAAGTTTCAAGAATTCCCAGTCAAGAGAGAGACAAACGAGAAATAGATTTAGAGATGTAGAGGGTCAAGGGTGACTCTTGAATTTAGGCTTGAAAATCTGCAGGAATCAGGGATGTCGTTAATTGACATAGGGAGTAATGAACCTAGCGTAGAGTTGGGAAGCTATGGAGGTAGGCTATGGCTGGCTGTTAGTGACTCTCTGGAATATATGCTTCTTGCATGGAGCTGAAACATCCCCACTTTTAACAATCCAAGAGTTTGTATTTATTTACTCACTTATTTGTGCTGGACGCTGAACCCAAGACCTCACGCATCCTGACCACATGCTGTACTGCTGCACTGTTCCTAGCATTCTCTTAAGTTTTAAGACTCATCATTTCTTTTCACTTCTCAGCTACTTCAAAAATTCTAAAAAGAAAAACAACCTTGAATGTTTACTCTGAACTAAAAATTTGTTCACAAATTATTGGAGAGACAACATCCATAAAATCTAAAACAGCAAACAAAAAAACTTTTTTGATAAAAACAACTTGATTAGAGAGAAGTCATGGAAATATGTCTGGTAACTGAGGCACAAGGTGAATAAAACCACACAAAGACAGTATAAAGGGAAAGGAACAAAAAGACTAAGATTGCACCTTGATGGCATTTAACAAACATCTAAGGACCGGGAAGAAGTAAGTGAGAGAGCAAGAAGGAGGAGGAGCTAGAAGAGTAGAAGGCATGCTGAGAGAATGTGAGATAATAAAAGTGATGGGAGAGAGTGCTTAAGCAAAGGTGGAGTGAGGAAAAATGTAATGAGTATTGTTGAAATTAAAGTAGGATGGGGACGAAAGATGCCCATTGATTTATAAGGAAGTCTCGTGTAAACTGATGAGGCATTATCAGAGCAGCAAGCTGGGACTGGAAGCTAGATAGGAGAGGGTTGATTAGTGAATGGAGATTAAGGAATCTGGTAAGGTTAGAATAAATTTATCTGTAGAAGAATTTGAGTGAAAAGAATTTGTGGAAATAAGGAGTAAGGAAACGCTGCCATTCCTCCTGCAGTGCAGAGGACTGAGCCCAGGGATTCTCACATGCTAGGTAGGCTCCCTCCTGAAGCGTGAGCTTCCATGTATAGTTTTCTGTCTCAGCCTCCCAAGTAGCTGGGACTTCTGTCAATCACCAAGATGAATTTGGAGCCATATTGTGAAACTTAATTGACCAATAATTAGAAATAATTAAAATTTTATGAAGTGGTATCATAAAATATATTTATATTACTTCTTATCATCTGTTCAATTTCAGCCTCCTTCCTGTATTTTTGTACCTTCTCTGTCTTCTTTTTAACTCCTTTTACTTGTAAAATTATGACTCATCCTTGTGACTATTTTGTCTGTGAATCTGTCTCTCCCTTCTGATTTAACTGGTCTTTCTCATTTGGTTTTAGTATTTTATCTTGTACTTTTATAAATTTAATCTCAACCTAACCTACTTTTCTCTGAAGTTGCCTGAATCCATCAATCATGAAAAGGAACCTCCATTTCCTTGTATCTTCTGAGCCATGGTACGGGAGCCATAAGTAAGTAGCACTGCATGTCACTAATGATCCCATGGTAAGTGATTAATCATTTTAGTAAGTGATTATTCCCTTTCAAAAATTCAAGTGTACCGACAAGCGATAATGTCCCCAGCCTATTGAGAATCATGGCTTTACAGAAGCTTCATTTTCCCTGACATGGAAACCAGCTGACTGTATCTTCTTTCAGAAATTAGCTTGCCAGAAATCAAGTTTCATGAAGGCAGAAGTCAGTGAGGATTCTCAAACTTGACCCTGTCTCTTTGCTGATTCCTTAATATTCTTATTATTATTGCTAATGAAAATATTCCCTATGATTTTAAGACTATTGATTGAGAAATAATATGTGTAATGGACTTTTAACCATAAATGGAACTTTTATCATTTTTACTACTGGAATGTTAAATGGATTTAGGTATTCTTGGTTGGATACAATGCTTCATGCTATACTAATGCTATGTTTTATTTGCTTCCAAAGTTTCTAAATGGATATTGTAGTATACATGCTTTATAATTCTTTTGGCAATCAGTGCATTTCATCACATCATGCCATATAAGTAGCTGAGTAGAGTGAGTGACAACTTCCTGACTTTTCTTGGAAGTCTTAAGTCAAATGAAGAACATTCCTGGTAAATAAAGCAAAAAGGGTATTTTTTCATCTAACTGACATAATAATTTCCTGACCTTGCATAACCAACCACTGAAATAACAATTTATGGGTCTGGCGAGATAGGTCAGTGGTCTGAGCGCCTGCCTGGCAAGCACAAGAAGCCAGGTTTGATCCCCAGTGCCACATGCCGTACTGGCTCAAGAACCTTGGACATCAAAACCTTGTGTGGGTGGTGGATGACTGTAATCCCAGTGCTCAGGAGGCTGAGATAGGAGGATCACTATGCGTCTGAGCTGTGTACCAAGGCCCTGTACCAAATAAACAAATAAATAAATAAGTAAAGGCTTGCACAGCAATTTGCTTAGTATAAGTTACTTAATGTCTTATCCTCTAAGTTTAATGTGATTTTATGAATGTGTGAATACCCCGTTGGCTGTATCTTTAAATCTTACAATAAAAGTGGCAAATGAGAAAAATATTGAAGTTTCCTGGATCAACTTGTCTACTCCTTTGAATATTTTCTCACATATTTCTCACTAGTTTTTAAAGGACATATTTTGAATATTGTTTGAGTAAATACTGGTGTCACCAGCACACAGCAGTCACCTGTGAATTAGTGGGGTGATCCGATCTGGTGGATGGGAAGATATGCTCAGCTGTCATATAAGTATTCAGATAACAGTTCATATTTTAATTCCAGACCTGGTTTATCCAAATAGAGCACATAATAGAGGGCTTACTGCTTAATTCTCCTTTACTTTACTTGCAAGGTAAAATTCATTAAAGTACTTTCACATTATTTGGTCTCAGGTTATGTTGACACAGCACTTGTATTACACATGCAGACCACAGTGTCACACTACCAAAAAAGGCAGTATTTTTCTAGTTATTAATATGTGTAATTTTCTTAAATAAGTAATTACTTTTTTAAAACTTCCATTATGTATTTGTTTATACAGGCTGTCACTACACAGATTGGACTCATATTAAGCCTCCTTTTTTCAGCCTCCCCAGTGCTTGGATTACAGGTATGCACCACCATGCCTGATTTCAGTGGCTGACATGGCGCAGCAGGGTGCCAGAGACAGCACAGCATGCGGTACTTGGGATTGAACCAGGGCCCTTGCGCTTGCCAGGCAGGTACTTAGAAGCCAAGCTCTCTCTCCAGCTCTTGTTCTTCATTCTTAATAAAATATCATTTCATCTCATACTATTTTTTAAAGGACATGATAATCCAGCAACATTTGTTAATATCTTAGGGCAGTTAGTAGTTCCGTATCTGGCTTGGAATGCCTTAAATAAAGAATTGCAATCATTCCTATTACTTATGGAGCAGCAGCTCCATAACTCATCATCCTAAAATTTGGCTGAATACAGCAAAATCTAATTTATCTTCATAGGAGTTCAATAGTAAACAGAAGGAGAAGGAGAAGGAGAAGGAGGAAGAGGAGGAGGAGGAGGAGGAGGAGGAGGAGGAGGA
>NDGM011193345.1:0-14065 GCA_002564305.1 Octomys mimax | reverse complement strand
GCAGTAGACTTCGGTTTCCTTTCATTTCCAGGTAAGCTCCAGTTCGTATCAGTTCCTGTTAGAGTTCCTGTTACTTCTGTTTCTTGGAAACAGCTGGTTGCTATGATGCACATTCTGAGAGCCAATCAATAACTCCCAAATGCCCTGCCTCTCTACTTCCATTTTGCAACCCCATAGAGACCTCCCTTCCTGAGCTTTCTGGGCCTGATGGTAATGGATGCCAGTGCCAGTCAACCTGAAATAAATCTGCCTCCTAATCCTGGGTGATGTTTTGAGGTTTCTGTTTGCTGATGCATTTGGTGCCTTGGTGAGGAAGACTGATTGTGCTGACCTGGTTTGTCATCAGTTGTGATCCTCGAAGATGGAGCAAGGCCCTCTCCAGGTACTGATGGGAAAAGCTGCCCTCAAGACGAGTCCCTTCCAAGGTCTGGAGAATTC
This sequence comes from Octomys mimax, assembly GCA_002564305.1. Classification (NCBI taxonomy): domain Eukaryota; kingdom Metazoa; phylum Chordata; class Mammalia; order Rodentia; family Octodontidae; genus Octomys; species Octomys mimax. The sequence goes on along the minus strand of NDGM011193345.1, from coordinate 13,627 downwards.
CTGGCTCCCCATTTGAGCACCTTCCACTGGGACCAAAAGGGAGGAAGACACAGTCTGCCTGCCTGCCGACCTGCTTGACTCCAGAAAGATTCATGAGGGACACCAGTTTCAGTCAGTCCTTGATCAGTTTGAGCAGAAAAAGATGATGATGGCTTCTCATTTGTTAGACCTCTATGCAATTTGGGAGAGGAACTATTTTAACCTCTGAATGCCTGTTGAAACATTCTGTGAGAAAGAAAAGGATTGTTCTGTGTGTGTTTCAGGGTGAGAAGGAAGGATTCCCCTAAATTACCGAGCTTGACTAGACCCAACCTGGGGTTCCACAGATGCATCTAATAAGAACAAAATGAAGAACCTATTGAAGCTTCTCCATAGTCCAGAAGGTCCCAACGTTGCCAAGAGGCAAGTGGCCAAGAAGGCATCCGAATGGTCCTTCTCTGAGGAGCACCCGCCCTTTGTCTATTGCACCATCATTAAAGTGTACACAAAGGCCAGCCAAATAGCTCAGCACATTAAAGCACCTGCAAGCAGGCACAGGGGGCCGGGGTTCTATTCCCTGGCCTGCTATGATGGCCCTACCCCCGGGGTGCCCTGAGAAGGTGATTGAGACTGGGTGTGGTGGTACGCACCTGCAATCTCAGCAATTGAGAGGCTATAAACAGGAGAATCACTACAAGTCCAATCCAGTAGTGAGACCATGAACACCCTGTAGACCCTTCTCTAAAATACAAAAAAGCAAAGCAAAGCAAAGCAAAGCAAAACAAAACAAAACAAACTGTACACAAAGTGTGGGGAATCAGAAATGGGAACTAATTTGTCCAAACCTTTGGTCTCTGACTGCAGACCCAAGAATTTTAAAAAGGGCTTTTCTGCTGATTATGGGGAAAAATGAAATCAAACTGCTGCAAGATTCCTTGAGAATTCCACCTTAGCAGATGTCGCTGCAGCTCCCGCCTGGCCAGCTCTGCAGCCAGCAAAAAGAAACAAAACAACCCAGTCAAGCGCTTCTCAAAGGCATCAAAGAGGGGGGCAAGAAGCCCACCAATATGTCACAAGTTACTACTTTCACCCAGAAGCCTAAATTCCATGACTTTGCATTTATACAGTTGTATGTCATAATTCTTCATCAGTAATGAACCTTAGAACACATTCTTATCTATATTTACTTTTATTCAAATGAAATAAACATTTCATTACTGAATTACATGACTGAACCATATTCCTTCTTAAAAGCTAAATTTATTTAAAACATTGTCATTGTTTTAACAAGAAAATGTCCCAATTTAAATACATATCTTTTAATATTTAAAACTAATCACTGTTAACTATGAGGCTGAAAATGATTCTATAGAAAGTTATATATACTGGACATTGTGCTGAGTTCTAAATGCCAAACAAAATCACTGAGTGGTGTTTGTAATTCCTGTGAGCATTAGTTAAAATTTTAATGGCTAGCAGAAGCACATGGAGGAGTGATCGTTTGATTGTTAAAATCTTTCATTCTAATAAGGCAGGTAAGAAACTGATGAAAAGGGGAATTCCAAGGGAAAATGACAATGTTAGGATTCACAGAAAGAAAGACATTTCTGAATATGACAGGAAACTCTTCAAATAAAGACAGTAATGTGATCCTAACACACTTCTTTCATTTTTGAAAGACAAGGAAGTTTTAGAAAGAATGGAAATCCTAACAAATATTCAGTGGGCCTTCAAGAGTACAGCACTGTCTTTGTCTCAGAAATGGAAAACTGGATATGAATGGAAGTTAAATAACATGGAGTAAAAAGTTATGATGATATGTTTCTGAACTCAAACCAACTTATCTGAGATTTGCTAAGTCAAGTCAATTATCCTAAAGAAATAATGAATTCCACAGTCAACTACTAACCTATTTTCTTGTCTATCTTATATTTTGAAAATACGATGAATAGAGGAAAATGCGCTAGGTTTTCCAGGAATGATGATAAGGAAGCAGCACAATGAGGAGAAGGAAAGGAAATCCTTCCTGCTAAATCAGCCACCTCTAGCCATACCAGATAACAAAGTTGCCAATAAAAAGAGAATTTCAATCAACCACTAAACAGACTCCCACTGAGGAACATACTACAGAAACGTGAACAGTTAAGACAGCAAACAACCATATGGCTGCTCTTAATGACCCAATAAATACAAGAAAATTGTGGCATTTTTAATCAGTTCTGAACTAAAACCTCATTTGTTTGTTTTGTTTCTGGTTTTAGGGAAGGCAACATGCCAATTTTCTTTACCTTCATTCACACTTTGCCAGGAATGAAGGAGGGTAGGGAAAAAACTGTATAAAAATATTATTTCTTGCTACCTTCAAGCTTTTTCTTTTTCTGTTCGTTCCTTATTTCGCAGGACACAAGTCAGCACAAATGTAACCTCAGCCTTCTAAATATTCAGGTTTCAATATGTAAAAATTAGTTCAATGATTACAATAATCCTAGAGAAAATCTCCAAAACAAAACAAGTTCAAACCCACAAAGAGGACACATGCATCCCATTTACTGTGCTCTCCTTTGATTGTGAAGGTTGGGCCTGCTCTCAGTGCTGGTTTCATTCTCCCTAGTTGAGGGTATGTTACAGAAAGACCCTGTTTCATGTCCTTTGGACATCTTGTACTTTTCTTTTTCCTCTTCCTTCCTAGCAAATCTCAGGTCACGAGAAGTAGACACAGCTCCGTCAAAGCATGGAATATCGAATTTGTGCATACAGTAAACATCCAGCTAAACGCCCAGAAGATAGCAAGTAACCAACAGTTATTCACGGAATGAATGAATCTGAATTTTCTCTGTCTTGGCCATCATCATTTCTCCCACATTATAAAACTCTCCCTATCTTGCCAACACTACCCATTCTAAAAAATCCACAGCCCCTCTTCAGGCCAGCAAGCTGCAGGTAGCCTTCTTGATCACCTCTGCTAAACAAGGTTCTCTTCTCTGAAGCTCACAAAGCACTATTTTGTGTTTCTCTCATGGCATTCATAATGCACTGATTTGCTTAGTTGCCCTTCTTTATTCACACAGCAAATTCCCTGTACATCCCTCATATTCACCCTTACAGAAATTTAGGCCATAGGAAAACCATCTGTTGGTGTTATCTGACTCTACACTGAATTTCCCTTAATTATATGAACAGCGAATGAAATAATTACTGTTTCTATCCTTAGTGATCATACAGAAGACATGCTTAGCAGATTTTGTACTAGCTCTGCTGAATCTGAATGACTGATTTCTCTAAAGTCTTTTCTCATCTGCAATCCTGATCATTGAAGGTCAGTGTATTTGGGGTATAGTAACTAACACAATTCATCACTATATTATGAGACTGAACCATACTTCTTTTTCCTTTTCTAGGGGGCATGGGACAGGGTCTCAGTACATAGTGCAGACATCAAATTGACAGTGACTCTCCTGCGTCAGCCTCCTGAGAGCTGGGATGGCAGGTATGCGCCATCACACCTGGCAAGAGTCAACTATAATTCATTCAGTGGGAAAAAAATGTGAGCTTTTCAATCTAGACTATGCTGTTCTAATCTTTAAACATCAAATGTTCTCATCTAAAAATACTCATATAACATAATAATCATTACATTTAGATTTCCAAACTCTGAACATTAAGGGCAATGACACTCATCCACTTAAGTTTTGCTGATGGAAGAATTCCAGAGGATGTTTGTTTTCCAAGAAACAATTGCATAGGTGTGAGTTTCACCATGACATGGTCAATAGCACATACAATTTCAGTTTAGATTTTTTTCTGTTTGTTTAAACTTTTTATTCTATATCTCAGGTCTGGTAAACTGACACGAAAGTGTTCAAGTCTTTTTGTTTCTTTGTTTATTTATTTATTTACAATATACATCTTTAAAAAACTAAGTTTTATGATGGCCTTTGATAGCTTTTGAAGAGCTAGGTTGGTCTAAGTAAGAGAGAGGATGGCTCCTTAATGACTGCCATCAAGGGGATGAAGTGCAGATCTTCTGGAGCCATCCATCAACTGCTTGAAGGATCAAGAGGGCTATTTCCTTGCCCAGAGGCAGGCCTCATTCTCTTGCCCCATTACTCTCAAATCTTCCTACTATTCTCACTCCATTAGTCTCTTTTGTATCTGCACAGTCTATCTCTGAGTGACCTCCAGACCTTAATCCTTGATATTTCCATGTAAGTCTAATCTACTTCTTTATTCGAAACATTTGGTGATATGTACATTGATATTTGCATGTTCCAAATCTGAGATTTTAATTTAGGAATGTGTTTTGAAATTATCTTTTAAATAGTTATAACTATCTTTTTTAGTAGATCAATGTATAATCTTCCCTGATCTGAAACATAATGAACTAGAGTCATATCTTTTTCTGATTACTGATGATAAATTCATGGAACCATAACTGCATACTTTTATTGATTCATCTAGTTTTAGAATTATTTTATGAAAAAGTCAAAAAATTAAGAAGTGAAACTTTTTTTTGGTGGAATCTGGGATTGAACACAGGTCCCTGTGCTTATTCCACTGAACCATCTCTCCAACCCCTGAGAAACTCTTGAAGTCTCAAAAATTATAAATGGTTTTTAAATTCTCATATTTAAATATTGCTATGGAATATACATGATTTGTCAACTGTATACAAAATAAAATATAAACTACAGAATAAAGAATCATAAATCATTAAGCATAAATAAGAATTTATGGTACACATAGACCAATCATTTTCTGAAAAGAAAAACCAAGAACTATTTTCAATATTTATAAAACAGTATAAAAATAATACATAGTTGAAAGACAGTATCATAAGCTAAACCAAGGTGACACCTGTGTGAAAACAGTGTGAAGACCAATTATCTACTATGTGTACAAACACAGCTAGATGTATGTGTTAAATTTGTACCCAGTCTCTTTACCCCACAGATTAATTTTTTTTTTATCCCAAGAGTCTTTAAAAATTCCACAGAGAAGACAGCTGTTGATTTAATAGTCCACCCAGTTGTCAAAAGCCTCAAGTAGAGAAGGAGTTATATAACAGGAAAAGGAAGCCCGAATTCAACTGAGTCTAGACTTCAGAACGTCAAAGATATTCACACGTTCTGAAAACTTCACTTTTACAACATCACTAAAAATTGACAGTTTTTCATATTAGACTGTTTATTTTCATATTTTAACAATTTTTTCATTTTTATTCAAAACTGCACAAGGTTAATTTCATAATAACATCTATCTTCTAATTTCAACCTCAACAAACCAAAATAAAGAACATGAAACTTTTTAATATGAACATAAAACTTTCAAACTTGGTTAGAAATAAGCTGCCCTTAGGTCTAAATACTTGATCATTTTTGAAAAACGCTTCAAGCACTTTCTAGTTTGTCACCCAAATTGCATGTCAGACAACAGAGAACAGTTTGTCACGCTTAGACACCATTCAATCATAATCCGAGTTTTACTTCAAAGCTTTCACAATTCAATTTTATTTAGAATTAAGAAAATATGAGTAGAAAGAACAGTGTAAGGACAGGGCAAACATTGATCTCAAACTACGCCTCAGAACTAAAGGTTAGTGAAGGTGTGCTTTCCCACTTCACCTCTGCTTTCAGCCAACCCCTTCAATGCCCCCAGCCAACTGCACTATGACCTCAGAGCCCTTGTTTAAATATGTTCCTGTCAGTGTTGGCCACTATTTATGCTGATGAGCTTGGCAACAAGAGGACAGGAAGCCCACAGATCCTTCACTGTACAAGTAGAAACTGATTTGTGACTATCTCAGGGATGCTGGGCCAACTTGAGGTTTATCCTTAAAAAATAAAAGAAAATCTACTTTTTGTTATTATGACATATCTGGAAAATTAAGAACATATAGAACAAGAAACTATGCTGAAAAATTCTGAGGCTCATTTTGTGAGAGACTAATGAATCTCTCAAAGAGCAATGAAAACAACCCAAAGAAACACAGATCCCTTGGAGGATGGCAATTTGATCAAACTAAAATATTAATAAAAAACTTTTTGTATATAAAATATGCAAATGACTTATAAATCAAATTGTTCATTATTGGGGACTGTTATTTGCTATTCATTTTGTTTCAGTAAGCATGTCACAAGAAGATTAAACCAGAGATATAGTCTATGAATAATATTCCAGTTGACATATACCAAGCCCAACAGAGGAAAAATGCAAGAAATAAACTACAGGCTGAATGAGTTGAAAACTCTCCATTTATGATACTGAGTTAATAATTACCTTATTTATTATAGTTCAGGGGATAGTTTGAAGCATCTGTAATTTCATCTGAAATAAATCTTAGATCTATTTTAAGAGGTCCTACTCAACTGTGTCTGATAAGAAAAAATAGTTTATGTAGAAGAATTTAACTCATCAAAATCAAGTGAACCAAAAAAAAAAGTATATAATTTTATCTAGGATTCCAGCTAATCTTCAGATCAGGTTGCTAAAAGCTGAAACAAAAATTACTCAACAAGAATTTTTCTTTTCCATCTATTTATTTTGAACAGGGTCTCACTATGTAGCTTGGACTTGTAGTGATCCTCTTGTTTTCTGCCTCTCCATCTCTGAGATTATAGGCATGTACTATCAGGCCCAGACTCATTCACCAGCTCAGTGAACCCTGTGGGAGCCAGACCAGCATGGTACTCTGAACCGGGGATCAACCCTGGTCCCTGCGCTTGCCTAAGCAGGGTCTTAGTCTACTGAGAAAACACACTAGCCCTCAACAAGAATTTTTAAAATGACCCTGGTCGTTTATTATTGAAGACATAATTTAAATTTCCTTTGTCATACGAGGAAGTCTTCCCTATCATAAAAACCCTGCTGTTCAAGTATCAGGTGTGCTGAAAGGCAATGTTAGTTGGTAGAGAAGCACCTCAATGTCACAAAAGCACCACAGAAATGAAGTTTTTTGTAGGGGATGGTTTAGTAATAGGCCTTTCACTTATAGGGGTTATGGTTTGGAACTCAGAAATAAAGCTCGTACCCTAAGAATTCTGGTTTTGGCTTGGCTTACGTTGTAAAAATAAGATACTATTTTAATATTCTAAGCTACCATAAGCAAAATATAAAATGAAGGCTTACATAGAAAATTTAGTCTTATGCCATATTCAAAGTTTAAATAATGTCACTAATGGAGAAAAATCCTGACTTTGTTTCTTTTTTGATATCAAACATATTCTTTGAGACAACTAGAATAATTTTCATGAAGAGATAAGGTGCCCTTCAGAACTGATGCTGCAATCCTTCCTAAAATACAGCAATTAGTGTAAGGTTGAATTAGGTCCAGATTTCTCTGTCTACAGTGTAGCTAGGGTCAAGTTTATATTTGGACCCTTAAAATCCAAGATTAAATTTCACTGCTTGTTTAAACTGATCTAATTAGACTGTCCTTAAGTATATAAATATTAATTAAAAATAGATTATGATCACCTGCCCTGCTGTCCTTGTCCCCAGGTACTCTGACCAGCTGAGGAATCTGGGCATGGTGGTGCATGCCTGTAATCCCAGACTTGGGGAGGCTGACAACACACGGATCATTACAAGTCTGAGGTGCACAGTGAGACCCTGTACCACATAGATACATTGAAAAAGAATAGATTAAATAAATTGCTTTTTTGAATCTCATGTGTATAAACAGAAATTAAAGTTTTTACGTAGACAATGATACATAGTATCTGAAGTATTGCCAAAAATTAATAACACCTTGCCAAGTTATGAGTGAGAAACTACTTAAGGGCTTTTATTCTCACATTCTTAAGAAACAAACACCACAGAACAACTTTAGAAAATGAAAGTCATGACTTACATTTAACTACTTTATGAAAACATATTCCAGAAAAAGTTTTCAGAGAAAGAATAAAGGAAATAAATGTGTCACACTGAGTACTTCTGCTAGCCCCTGGCACAGATTCAGCAAACATTTCATACTGTTCATTACATGTGAGAAAAAAATATCGGGACATCCCAATTTTTTCTTAACATATTTAAAAACAATTTTCTATCTATTTTTATACAGTATGTTTTTATGGTCCTGGGTTACCTGTTTAAGTATTAATTTAGCTACGTCTTGAAATAATTCATAAGGGATATATTTTCATTGTTGTTTGGTCCCATATGTTTATTTGGGTCTTTAAGCTGACTCAAGAGATACGAGTTACCACATCCCATACGCTATTAATGATGCTTTAGTACCTTAATGTCTAAAATATGATCAGTTGTTCAAATGTCCCACATGACTGTAGGAAAGGTGCTGGGGCATTGTCTTGAGTTCATTAGTCACCGCTGTGTGGGTTGTCAGTGGCTGTCCTTCATGAGTCTCTTGAGGAAGCTCTCAGCTTCTCAGCTATGTCACTCCCCCACAGCGGTGGCAGTTTGTCTATGTAATATGGTAATTCCATGAGGCCTCTTAAATATATTTTGAGTTCATATTATTAGGATTAGGCAATTTTAAAGAACTTTATCTTCTTGGGTTATTAAACATTTTATCAAAATCTAAGGAGCCTCCTTCTAGAATGCTTTTTTCCCTTGAAATCTACTTTGCATGCAGTTAAAATGGATTCAATAGCACTCTTTAGTTAATGCTTACCTGAAATATCATTTCAACTTCTTCTATTTTCAGCTCTTTTATTCTCATATGCTTTAGGTATGTCTTTTGTCACCTGCACAAAACTAGATTTTCTCTTTCTTTCTAATCTACCCTACGAATCTTTGTCTTTTAAAGATCAGTTAGAGTGAATTTACATTTCATTCCATTATTCATATATGTGTTTATATTTCTGCCACTTTGATGTCTGCTAGGTATTTGTCAGAATTTTCTCTCTCTCTCTCTCTCTCTCTCTCTCTCTCTTCTCTTTTCCCTGCACTAATTTAACATCCTGCACTTTATTTCAATCCCTTGTGTGACTATATGGATCATTTATTATTATTATTATTATTATTATTATTATTATTTTAACTGATAGTATATCTGTGCAAGACATAAGAACTGCAATCATACTGGGGAATTGCACATATGCATACGGCTTGATCACTTTTACCTGCCATCTTTGCACTCTCCACTCCTCCCCAGCTGCCATATCCATTTCCCAATCTTTACAATCTACTTCCCTGTTTCTACCATTTCAGTTTTATTATTTTGCTCTTTAAGTTATTTATATTTTGGCTTTCATATATGAGAAACGATGCAATATTCAACCTTCTGAATCTGATTTATTTCACTTAGCATTTCATGCATTCTGCCGGGTTTTATACCTGCATTCCCTGGGGCAGACAGAATATCTGTGCTTATGCTATCTGTGTTAGATTTTAGTCACTGTAACAAAATATCTGAATTAAAAGACTTTAAGAAGAAAAAAAAAGATGCATGTGATTTCCTTCAAATAGCTCACATTTATCTTTCATGGCTAAAGAGTATTCTGTTGTGTATACAGTATATACTGCATTTTCTTTATTCATTCATGTGTTGATGGGCACATAGGCTCCTTCCATAATTCAGCTATTGTGAACTGTGTCGTATCCACTCACATATGGACGACTTACTCTAATATAATGACATTAACTCTTAAAGGAAGATATTCAGAAAAGGAATCCATGAACTAGAATTTCAACTTGAAGATTTGTCAAGAATCTCTATACTTATTTCCAAAGTGGTTATGCTGGTTTACATGCTTACCAACAACATTCCCTTTTTCTCCTAGGATTTATTGATTTTTGAGTCCTTGAAGATAATTAGTCTTCTGGGGGGAGGGTCTCAATGTTGCTTTGATTTGCATTTTGGGTTTTGCAATAGCCAAAGATGTTGGGTTTTGTTTGTTTACCTATTGGCCATTTGTAATTCTTCTTCTGAGAAGTGTTCTTTTATTTCACTTGCTTATTTTTTAGGTGGAGCTTTTATTTTGGAGGATTTAATGAGGGACATAGAGAGGACTCAGGCCCATGGTGGACAGTTCAGCAATCTTACCTGGGAGAAAAAAAAGGCTCCTTGATAAGGCCTAAGGATCTACTGGGCCATCACTAGACGATTTTTCTTTTTTCTCCTTGTTGGGACTTGAGGCCTCTAACACTGGAGGTCATTCAGTTGGAGATTGGTGAGGAAATGAGGTACTTCTCAGGAAGGATTTGAATGTGGCTAAAGGACTAAAAGCCCAGCTTCGAACTGAAACATTTGTGGTGTTCAAAGTTCATAAGAGAAAAATTTTGTGAGGAATCTCTCACTGGAAGGGGGGGAAAAAAAGTGTAAAGTACAGCAAAAGGGCCAGCCAAATAACCCAGAAGATTTGTAGGCCCAGGGGCTGGGGGTTCCATCCCCAGGCCTGCTGTGTAGGCCCTGTCCACTGGGCAAATGCTGAGACTGCAATTGAGACTGGGTGTGGCGGCACCCACCTGTAATCTCAGCACTTGGGAGGCTGTAAATAGGAGAATCACTAGTCTAATCTAGTAGTAAGACCTGAACACCCTGTAGAACCTTCCCTAAAATACAGAAAAAAAAAATAAAAAGGAAGGAAGGAAGGAAAGAAAGAGAAAGAGAGAGAAAGAAAGAACAACAAAGATGGGAAAGATTTGTTCAAATTACCACTGCATTTGACACCACAAAAGTCTGAGCCAAGAATGGTCCTTTGTGTGCAGTGAAAACAAGAAAGCCCAGAGTTACAGCTCTCCTACAGTCAACTTAGCAAACAATTATCCCCCTCCAGTACCCTCTTCTTCTGTCCTCAGTTTTCCCACATCCTCTATACCAGCCCAGCCATCTGCCCATCCAATTTCTAACTGCAGTTCATTTGTATTCTCAAGAAAAAGTGATTGAAACATATAGCTAAAACTAGATAGATTATAACAGTAAATATGGTAATATTTAGTTCATGAAACTATTTAATAAATATAAAATAAATCATTCTATAAATGCAAATTAAGGGTGGGCCAGATAGCTCCACATATAAAAGTGCCTGCTTAGGCATACACAGGGACCAGGGTTCTATCCCTGGTGTGCAGTGCCGGTCTCACCCCTGGGGCACATTGAGATGGCGCAACTGAGATTGAGCATGGTGGTACACATTTATAATGCTAGTGCTTGGGAGGCTGAAAACAAGAGAATTGCTACAAGTCCAATCTACGTAGTGAGACCCTGAAGACCCTGTACTAAAAATACACACACACACACACACACACACACACAAAGATGCAAATTAAAACAATGCTGAGATTCTGTCTTATCACAAAAAGTATGGCTATCGTCAAGAAGCTAACCAATAACAAATGCTGGAGAGGTTGTGGGAAAAAGGAACCCTTCTCCATTGCTGGTGGGAGTGCAGAACGGTACAACCACTATGGAAATCAGTGTGGAGGTTCCTCAAAAAGCTAGGACTGGAGGTCCCAGTGAACCCAGCTATTTTCCTCCTGGGTATTTTTCCACAAGAACTGAAAATATCATGCCACAGTGACATATGCACAACTATGTTTATAGCAGTGCAATTTGTCATAGCTAAATCGTTGAAACAATCCAAATGACCATGAACTGAGGAATGGATAAAAAGGATGTGGTATTTTTACACAATGGAGTGCTACTCAGCTATGAAAAATGATAAATTTAAATGCTTTTATAGTTAAATGGATGCTACTAGAGGCAATACTGGTAAGTGCAATAAATCAGATTCCCAAGTGCAAACAGCATATTGTCTTGCTGGTGTAGGAATCTGAAAGAGCAAATAAAACCTGAAAGGTACGATAAAAATAAATAAAATAAAGTAACTAGATATTATTTTATATGGAGATGGAGCATATGGTTAAAGCATTGTAGAAATTGATTAAGATTATACTTGTTTTTGATATAGAAATGTTCCTAGCAGTTCTACTTACAACAGATAAAACTAGAAATTGCCCATATAGCATCCATTCTTTCTAAAGTTTCATGCTTTTCTTTTGGGAACATGCTGTTTTTCAAAAATGGGTCAGTTTTAAAAGTTAAGTAAAGTATATACGGGGATACATTCTTTGAGCTTTTCATTGGCAAAAAATGAAAAAGAAAAAATTTAAAAAATTCTTCATTCTTTTTATACTACTGGGAGTGAACCCAGAACTTTTGCTTTGAGCTACAGCCCAGCTTTTTACTCAGACATTTTTCATTTTCAAAATATAACTAATTTTATTTTTACATTTTAAATATACATATTGATCACATTCATGTCAGGAAATTTCTACCTGTATATGATACAACTTAATTCTTTTTTTCCCCCTATTCCCCTTACTCACCCCTCAACCCCTCTTCCCCTCCTTAATTACAAGAGCTTTGTTTGCATTCTCTTTTTTTCTTTTTCTTTTTTTCCTTTCCCTCTTCCCCTTCTTATAGTTTATCTTCTTATTTCAACATTTTCTTTCTATGTCCCAATAACTATTATACAGTTTGGTCCTCACAGTTTTGTTTGCTCACACCAGAGATCATGTGATAATTGAATATCAGTGTGTAATTTATTTGACTTAAGAATATGGTCTTTTCATTCACTTTATTATTTGTTGATTTATGTATTTGGTACAGGGTCTCACTACATAGCTTAGACTAGTGGTGATCCTCTTGTTTTCAGCCTTCCCAACAATGCAATTGCAGGCATTCGCCACCACGCCTGGAGTTGGTCACCTGCTCAGCATGCCCTAGGGGCAGGGCCAGAGCAGTATGCAGGACCAGGGATCACAGGTCTTTTTCTTTTTCTTTCTTGTGTGGTACCAGGGATCAAACTCAGGACCTTGTACTTTCAGGCAGGTGCTTACACCACCGAGCGATCTCCCCAGCCCTGCTTATTTTCAAATAGGGGCTTTTTAGGTTTCTGAGAGTATCAGGCTGGGAATGAACTTATGACTCTCTTGCCTCAGCCTCCCAGAGAATTGGGATTCTAAACATGTAGTACCATGCTCAACTGGATAATAGGCATGTAGCACCAAGCTCAGTTTTTGTCTCTTATTCCAAATTTTATTTTCTAAAAGACAATTTTAAGTTGACATTTATTTTCTTTAATCATTTTACAATTACTGTTCGCCCAATGTCCTCTGTCTTCCAATGTTGACTATAATTAATTAATTGCCAGTGGAACTGCCATTCCTATATAGGTAATGAGGCTTTGTCATTCCAGTTCCTTTTAGAACTTTCTATTTGACCTAGACAATCTGTAATTAAAGTGTGATTTGTTTACATACAATCTTGATTGTGTTTATGCTAGTTGGATCTTATTAGAATTATGAAGTCTTGAAATTTATACTTTACTATTTAAATATTGTTTCCTTGTAATCCATCTACAATTTTTATCTTTAAAGGCTAGCATTTGGCATAGCTATGTTGCATATTTTTAAACTGCTTTATATTTTGAACTGATTTTGGGGGGTGATAAAGTTTGTTAATTTTCTCATATCAAATTTCACATCTAAATCCTAACTTCACTTTTCCCTTAAGACTTATTTGTTGCTTAACCTGTTTTGTAAATTTTGTGACAATTATTATAATTATGAATTCTGTAATGCTCATATTAATGTGCATGTGTGATCTAGACATACTTCTGATAGTCTTTTAATTTTTTGGCTTGCTCATCCTGCCTTAGGGCAAGTCTGGTAATGCACATGGTGC
>NDGM011193344.1:0-14643 GCA_002564305.1 Octomys mimax | reverse complement strand
CAGTTCCTTCCTGTTGCTGCCCTTGGGGGTGAACCTGTTGTGCCCCTCTGGCAAGATGTTCTCATCCTGGACTAGCTGGGTGGTTCTGTCTCCTACTGTCTCTGCAATGATTGCAGCTGCAGGGTTTCACCTCAGGCCTGTATTCCAGGCCTGAAATGAGTTTGGAGGGAAGAAGGTGGAGTAGGGGGGAGAGGAAGCTCTCCCACACACTTACCGGGCCTGGACTAGGACTGGATCTTGGAGTCTCCAGAATGTGGCAGAAATTCTCACGTGGCGGGCAGGGTGGGGGGGTGCTGCAAAGTAGTGGGGGTGTTCCAAGGGGGTGGAAGAGGGTCTCACCCACGCTGTGCCTGGGCTGGGACTGGCAGGTCCCCATGCCTATCCTTTCTCAATCAAGGCAGTGGTGATAGTTGCTGGGGCCTTTCGCCACTTATAGGACAAATGGAGGAGAGTGACGTGCTTTAGCTGAAGGCCAAGGACTGCCTCTGCATCTCCAGGGATCTGCCTCTTTAGGAGCAACCATGCCAACGCCTCTGGCGTGGTCTGTGCCTAGATGTCCCCTCATGATGTCATAGGAGTTTTTCAGAGGTGGCTGAATCTAGAGTGTGTGATTGATTACTAGGGCAATACTTGGGGTGTCAAGTATTTTGTATCAGCAACAAAAAAGTCACTAAGGCAGCCTCTGAGCTGAGCCACAGGTGGTGTCTGGTCTGCCTTTTCTTGGATGTGTTGCCCTTCTCTCTAGGTTTTACTTTTTCACAAAGTAGAACAATGACAAAAACACCTTTCTTGTGAAAAAAAAAAGCCCAGGAAATCATTATGCAAAACGGGGACAAACTTTATAAATTATGCCACACTGTTTTATTATTGAGTGGATGGTTGTCACCTGGCAGGGGGCAACCAAAGATGGCCGCCATTGCAAAGGAGCAGAGGTGCAGTAGTACCGATGGCTCTTCCTGGTGAGATTGGATATTGTAGTTGGGGGGGGGGAGGGGAAAGTGACCAGCAAATAAACCCTGACACATTTAATCAAATCAGTGTATCACTAAATGGGGCTTTGGGGCCAGAATAAGGCCACTTGGGCATTTCAGACTCACCTCAGGGAAGTGGGGCCACAGTGTGATGGAGTGCAGAGAAGGGCTCACTGTAGGTGCTGCACAGCAGGTGCTTCAGATTCCTCCTGGCAGATGCCTTCTGGGTCCTCATGGGCTGGCTGTGCACGGTGGGAAGTCCTGGACATTTCCAGGCCAGGAGGTAGGTGCCTGGTCAGTTCTGCCGTTTCCAGATAGGGACATGGAAAGGGCCTCTGTGCAGGGGCCTGAATCTCTTCCCACCTTGCCATCAACAAATGGTCCCCAGCTAGGAAGCACTATACGACAACAGAACCCTTGCACATTGGTCCTAAAAGGGCCCCTGGAGAGCAGAGCCCAAATCTTTCAAAGTTACTAAAAGGGGAGAAGTCTGGATTTTAGGCCCAGAGACCTTGAGCTTGTCTCTGCCCCTCATGAGCCTCAGGATCCCCCAGAGAAGAAGAAGAAGGAAGAGGAAGAGGAGGAGGAGGAGGAGGAGGAGGAGGAGGAGGAGGAGGAGGAGGAGAGATTTGCGTAGACAGTTGCTAATAGCCTTGTTATTGGTGACATGCTTATGTTCATAAAAAAGAGCCATTAAAAAGAAAAAAAAAAAAAAAGAAAGAAGCATGGTGAAGTCTTTTCAGTCATCATTTTCCAAGTTTTCAGTGTATTTTTTCATCAGAAGACAAAATGTGATTAGACCATATGTTGGGCTAATTGTTCTCTAAACAGAATTTAAGCATTTGAATATGCTCACGAGAGCAAGGCAAAGTGAGGGAAGCAGTGGGAGTAGGTGGGGGCACATTCTTTTCCAGGGGGTGATGCAGGAAGGCGCCCTTGGCCCTCAAGCCCCGGGAACTGCCTGGGCAGTAGGGCCCCCAGCATGGGGGGAGCCTTTCCTGGCCTGGATTGGGTTGAACCATGGCTCCAACTTCATCCATTCCCTCTGCAGATATGAATGGAGAGCTCAGCCCAAGCCTGGACTAGAACTGGGTGTTGGGGATCCATGGATCATGAAGTCAGCAGAGGTCCCCACACCCACAAAGCCTGCAAACCAGCTGGAGAGGCAGTCAAGACATAGGGGAATTGCAGCTGAGTGACAAGTGTTGGGGTGGGAGGGGCCACAGCAGAGCTGGGGAAACTGTGTGAAGGTTGGAGGAGTCTAACGCCCAAGCACAGGCCCAGGAGGGGAGAGAGCCAGGCCGAGAGGAGCAGCAAGCAGCTTGTGTGAGGGATGAGCAGGAGGATGGTGGCTCAAGAGGGCCTGGGGGAGGGCGGGTATGCCAAGAACTGGGAGAGCACTGGAGAGGAGAGCTGATGTGAACTGGGCTCTGGATCCCTGACCACAGTGGGCAACTCCGGCTTGGCCCTGTGTGATGAGGAGGGACTGAAAAGTGTGAGGCAGGGATGCCACATGGCACCTCTGGGTTTCAACCCCCTGATGAACTGTCAGATTGGTGGAGGATGTGCACCCTGCTGTCCTCTGTCAACTCCCCACTTTGAACCAGGGGAGACCTGCTGGCCACCTCCAGCCAGGGTGTGCTCCAGATCTTGGTGCATAAGATGGCAGGTGCTCCCTGAGTGCCCCAGCCCCTGAGGACCCACCTGTAGGTACAGAGTCTAGACGCCTAGGTATAGATGGGGTACCAGAGGTATGGGGAGGGTAAGGGGTAGAAAATGTTGTTAATCAGTGAGGCAGTGTCACAGGCAGGATCAGAACTTATGTACGCCAGCCCCTGGCTTGCTGTGCACACCCATTTCCCAGTACTGGACAGTGAGTGCCGCTTTTGTGACCTGGCTGCTGTCAGCAGCTGTGTTGGATGGTGCTGAGGGAGGAGGAAACCTTCCTCTTCTGGTCCAAGATTACAAAACACTAGGGTGTCAGTCACAGGAGCCTGCTCATCCAGGACAAGCTTGGGACTGCAAGTTCTGCCATGGTGCAGGCTGAGACAGGAGGCAGTGCCCACTGCCTCTCCAGGGATGGAAGCCCAGGAGGAAAGGGCTCCAAAGAAGGTTGGTGAATGTAAGACCCTGGGGAACAAGTGACAGAACAGCCCAAGAAGGGCTGCTTGGAGACAAGAGCCCCACCTGCCAGGCTGGGATGCCCCCAGCACCCACCTCCCATCAGTCAATGCAGCCCACTACCCTGTGGCGGCTGAGATGAAGGAGGACCAACAGATGCGCTCAAATATGGTTTGGTTCAAAGAATGAGCTTAATTAGGCATTTAAGCCTGTAGCTGTGAGTCCAAAGCTTTCTCTCTTGGTGTATGATCCAGGAATGTTACTGAGGATCATTTATAGAGGAATGTTCAGATAGTTGTAACTTACAGAGCAGATGGTCCTATTGTTAAATTTGACCTTTCACCCCCACCTCCTGGGTAGGTGCTGGGGTGCATTTGCAGGCTGTCCCTCCATGCAGAGCAGTAGGCGCCCAGCTAACCTAGATCCAGGGGGACAGTCTGGGCCTCAGACACACTCTGGGCCAGTACTACTGTGTGATGTGGTGTCGAGGTCCCTGGCCAAGCAACGGAGCTCCTCTTAGCAACCTCTACACTTCAGGTACCAGCATCCGGGCTCTGCTTTCTTCGCAGGCTGAGGCTGGAGCTGTGTCCCAGGTCCTTCACCTGGCCACTGCTCAGGCCTGGGAAAAGGACCATGTGTGGCTTCTTATCCCCAAGAGCTGGGGCCCACAGTGGAGCTTTTAGTCCTGGGCGGAGGGCGGGCAAGAGCCTTGGCTGAAGAGGCTACCTGGGAACCCTGAGTGGCTTCCTCACCCACACATCTGGTCCTTCTGTTCAGACCCCCTTTTCCTTCCCTACCCATTCCTATGTAATCCTTCTCTGTCTCTCTTCCCAGCCTCTCCTCTGCTTCCATCTCATCCTCTTGCCCGCCCCCCAGCAGCCCTTCCCTCTCCACTCCAGGCCAGCAGGGGTGCACACAGGGCGTGCTCCCGGCCCTGAATTACCTGTCCTGTCCCCGGGTCCCTGTGATTCCATTTCTCTCTTCCCGTCACCCTTCCAGCCCCGGCCCCAGTGCTTTCCCGCACAGAGATAGTCCCCTCACAAAGAAGAGCTTTGGTGCTGTTGTCAAGAAATACTTGCCTGCCGGATATAAATCACAACCTGCAAGTCCCAGGAGGCGGAGATTCAGCCTCCACAGGCCCCAGAGTTAAAGGGTGCTGAAGCCAGAGCAGGCACACCCCTGAGGGAAGCCCTGGGATCCAGCCCAGGGTCCTCAGCAAGGGCAGCTCCCCGACAGCCACACTGCTCAGGGGTCATGCATCACTAACTGCCTGCTCTGCTCATGGCCACCTATGAGCTGTCCTCCTAGAGAGGAGTGTGGTGCCCACTCTGGCCTACACCTCCCCTGGAGATTGGCCCCATCACCTTTGAACTGAGCTACAATCCCTGCCCTTTGACAATTTTTTATTTTGAGAAAGGAAGAGCCATGCTTGATCTCTAAGTTGCTGGGATGGGGTCGGTCCTCCCGCTTCAGCCTCTCAGGGTGCGAGGATTATAGTCAGGAGCTACCACACTTGACTCTTGGGGCTCTCTGTCCAGGGCTTGTGCTGCACCTCCCTGAGCTTCCTCATATGAGGAGGAGCTCACATAAATGCAGGTATGAGGAGCTCACATAAATGAGGTACAAATGAGGTACATAAATGCAGGTACAAGCCTGAGTGGCTTTTACCCCTTGCAAGAGGGCACCACCCTGTGAGGTGTCTCCAGGATCCCTCGCAGCATGACGTGGGCAGCACTGAGAGCCCTGGAGCTCCCAGAGAAACCACCCCACAGATGTGTTCTTCAACCTAATAAGGCCCATGAGTGGCCAGATAGCTCAGCAGATTAAAGTGCCTGCTGAGGCAGACACTCGGGATTCGATCCCCTGCGTGCTCTGCTGGCCCCGCCATGGGGCGCGCTGAGATGGCCATTGAGACTGGGTGTGTTGGTGCATGCCTGTAATTCCAGTGCTTGGAGGCTGAAATCAGGAGAATCATTGCGAGTCTGCTGTGTATAGTGAGACTCTGTACACCCTGTACTAAATACTATAATATATATATATATATATATATATATGTATATATATACATCCCATCCACTGTTGTGTGACACAGTAGCAGACTGACAGAAGATTCATTGTATTTACAGATGTTCCATGCAGTGTGCTGAGTGCTGGGTGCTGCATGCCAGGTGAAATGCTGCCATGGATGGGGATGAGCCTTGCCAAGATCCAGCTGAGATACGTCCTCTACTCCAGGGAAAGGAAACTGAGGCACATGACTAATTTGGACTGAAGTCTCCCCAGCCTTTACCTCCAGGCAGAGAGGCAGCCTAAGTGCCCCCAGGCTGTATCTTCCAGCATGAGGCAGCTCACACCCTCCAGTGCCACCTGTGCCTGCTGCTGCCTGGCGCCCCATGGAACCTGCAGCGCAAGAGTGGGTTTCTGGCTTCCTCTCTGCTCCTGCCTGGGAATGGTGGGGCCTGGAGGCAAGGTTGCCTCTCACCTACCAGTGCTGTCTTCATGCCCCCATACAGGAGTGGAGGGCCAGGGCAAACCTGCAAGTTTGGGGAGCTGGGTTGGGGGTACCTGACAGTTGTTCTGGGGAGCAGCCTTTTTCTCTGGAGTTTGGCTAGGAAGTGGCAGGGGATGCAGGGCCCAGTTCTGAGCACCAACAGGCAGGGATCCAGCCAGTCCTTCCTTAGCTGTCCCTGGGCTTGGAGGGGTTCCCCTGGAGCCATGGCACAGGCAGAGAAAGCTTGCAGGACATGGTGGACAGGGACTCAGTGGTAGCAGCCATGGGCCGTTCTGCATCCTGGCCCTGTGTTTTCCCTTAATGGGCCTTGTGGAAATTTCTGCATGGCCCCAGGCTCCTCCTGCCCCCAGAACCTGGTCCTCCTATAAGAATCTTTCCTTTTGCACAATCCCTGGCACACAAGAAGTCCTCACTCAGTAGTCTCACTGAAAGTTTCCACGGGAACAGACAGCTGTGATGGGTAACAGAGCTGTTCTTTGGAGACCGAGGCCCATCTCTGCTGTTAGCAGAAGGCAGGAACAAAGAATAACTTATGGCTTGGGAGACACAGTGAGCTATGTAGAGGACTTTCTGGTGAGTGGCCTCTGGGGAAGCTCCTCTTTGGAGCTCTTTGGAGGCAAGAGCGATGAAGGCAGAAAGACAAAATGGTGGAGCACCTGGCCTGCTCAAGGCCTGCTCCCACCTAGAGGTAGCTTGCGGAGGCACAAGGGTGTGTGAGGAAGGCAGGCTTCTGTTGGTGCCACTGTGACCCATGTCTCAGAGGCTAGCGGGGCTCCTAGGTGGGTGAGGCTGTGACGGTCTCTGGACCAGAAGGATAGAAATCAGAAAGGGCTGACACACTGGAAGTTCTCAGCGCAGCATCTTCTGCATCTCAGGAGAGCTGAGTCAGCCTGCGAGGACAGGTGCCCAGCCCGTGGGGATCTGCATTCTGGCCATGCAGTTCTTAGGCACGCTGTCTTAGGATTCTTGATTTAATCAATTTTGTCATGCAGGATGAGAGGAATCACGGAAGGAGAATCTGGTATCACCGGGCCTGGTGAGGGGGGTGGTCTAGGAGGCTCCTTTGAGGCTTGGACACACAGTGACGTGGCTGAAGCCTCTAAGGACGGAGCCAGCCTACAGAGGGGTAAGGTGTACAGCCATGGCCACAGTGGAGCGTGGAGCCTTCATTCCACTCTGGGTCACCTGGGAGCTCAGGGGACCTGGGGCTTTCCCCATGGGGAATGTGGAATCCAGAGAGGCTGATGATGTGTTCAAGGTCACGTAGCCTGTTGAGACTAAAGGCAGAGGAGAGATCTTTGCTTGAAGACTGCTCCCTCCCTCCCTCCCTTTCCCCTCCCTTGCTCCCTTCCAGGGCTCTGTGTGTGTGTGAGAAACATGAATCACCAGGAGACTCGGAAAGAGCAGCACCCTGCCTCCTGCTTCTGCCTCCCAATGTGAGAAGCACGTTTCTCCACCTACTCTCTGTCGTCCCCCGGAGATGGGGCTGGGTGTGTGGGAGGTGCGAGCTCATGGGCTCTGCTGGTGGTCTGCTTGTGCTGACTGTCTCCTGCTGGTGACAGCAGGCTGGGCCAGCAGACATGGATTTCTGTCCAGCGCTGTGTCCAGAGGCCAGGCTGGTGGCCAGGGTTGGTCGTAAGGGTAATGTTGCTGCCATAGAGCAGCCCTGCAAGACCCTGCTGGGATGTGTCTCCTGTCCTCCTGCTGCCCCTGTGCCAACTGG
Organism: Octomys mimax; assembly: GCA_002564305.1. Taxonomy (NCBI): domain Eukaryota; kingdom Metazoa; phylum Chordata; class Mammalia; order Rodentia; family Octodontidae; genus Octomys; species Octomys mimax. Next base: position 7,316 of record NDGM011193344.1, on the reverse strand, counting down.
AGCTCCTATAGGCTGTGATGATGTGACTCACTTTATGCCAGGGCCGAGCACTCCGCCTGCTGCAGACCCTGTCTCCTCCATGCCCACATGCGCTCTGTGCTATTCTGCCTCTTTCATGTGGAGCATCCTCGGAATAGAAGCACAAAGCACTGGCTGGAGACAGTGCCGCCAGAAGCCAGGGTCAGGTCAGAGTGGGGCCATAGGTCATCCTCAGCCCGCTCAGTCAAAGAGGGCCAGCCTCAGATCTGCTCTGTGTCGTTTGCCTGACATGGCCTCCGCAGCAACCTGCTCCCTGTAACACTCTGTTCTGGCTGGTTCCCCTGTCTGCCTGGATCCTTCTCGGGATCACCTTCCACGCGACAGCCTTGAGTCCACATCCTTCCCGTGGGTCTGGGCTGGGGCTGCTGGCTTTATGCTGGGCTCTATGGATGAGCACCTTGAAGCAACCCCCATTCTCTGGGGCTTCGGGGGCTGATGGTGGCTGTGCCCTCCCATAAATGCTTGATCCTCCTCAAGTATGGAGCCCCTCCTCTAGCCAGGGCATGAGCTGAGGACAGTCCAGGTCCAGGACACACACAGACAGGCACAGAAGGCTTCTCAGCCATTTCCTGCAGCCCTCATGGTTGACTTTAATCAGCTGTTCTGTTTTATCCATGCTTCTTGAGAGTCCTAGATACCCACGGTGCTTTGGATAAGAGCACAAGAATCATTTTTCTAAAAAGCGCCCTCCCCAAGAAGCGACCATTGACAGTGAGCCTTGTTTTGCTTCTTAAGCAGGGAGAATTTCAAGGGGCCGTTTATATCCACGGGCAGGTGATGTACTGGACATGTCACCATTTTGACTGATGGGCTTTGATCTAATAAAGAAACTGGACCCAGGCCTGGAGATCAATAGTTGAGGGAAAGCAATTCTTAAAAACAAAATGGTAATTGCAGATGCACTTTCAGTTAGATTGGCAGGGCAGATGTCAATAGCCCTGCCTAGAGGGAGGCCTCGGGGGTCTCCCAGCAAGAGCTTTCTGAGGGAGGAACACCTGTCCCCTGTTCTTGGGAGAAACTTAGAAAATAGTCACATGTCTGGAGGAACTGAATGAAGTCAAACCTCAGTTTCCTGAATACCGAATTATCTTTGTCATCCTCAAAGAACAAAATCCTGAAAAGGGTTAATCTCTGCACACCTAGTCTCTGTCCTTCCCTCCTTTCTTTCCTGGTTCTTTTGTGCCATTTCACTTTGTGTCTCCTTTCCCTTCTCTTAAAGAACAAAGAACAAAAGGACCACAATAGTAAGTCTTGGGCAGGTTGGGATCTTGGGCTGACGTGCTAGCGTTTGGTCTGGGGCCAGGACCCTTCCTTCTGAAGGGTCCTGGGGGCTGGATGCATAAGGATCACTGCACTGTGGAGATGCTGCCACTTGGGGAGATTTCAACCCTGGGAATTCCTGGCTGCAAACCTTGGGAAGTAGCTTTGGAGGGATTTCGGCTTGCTGGTGCTCTCTGGGGTGACTTCCAAGAGGGAGGGCGTGACCAAGGAGTGTACAGTCTCCCAGCCTCTAGCTTCATAGGGGCATGATGTTGACGAGACCTCTTTCCAGGGCCTGGTACTAGGACCAGCAACACCCAGGGGAGCATGGGCTGGTGGTGACATGGGGCTTGGGGGAGAAGGGAGGTTCTCTCTCATGGAGGCCTAGGCGAAGCACACACTCCCTTTGAGCCTGCTTCTACTTCTCCTGGTCCCCTAGGTCCTGTTATCATCTCTGGAGCCTATGTCCATATTCACCAGCCCAGACATGGCCAGAAACCTCTTGGCTGGAGATTTTAGTGTACAAGTGTTTGTTCAAGGTTTTATTTTCAGAGCCTAGCATAGTGCCAGGCCTGTAGTAGGTGCTCGGAAGACAGGGCTAAATGGGGGACTGGCAGATGGACTCTTCCCATGTTCTTTTAGGAAATGTGGGGCAGTGTTTCCCAAAAAACTTCATTCCCCTCTTTTCTGAGAGAGGTCCCCCCACCCCGTGGAAAGAGGGCAATCTCAAGGTAATGGCCCTAATATCTTGGGATATACATATTATATGTATGTCTCCTGTCAGAGGGTCAGCAGGCAGTGTAGTTCTTCCCAAGCCTATCAGGGAAAGCAGTGCATAATTAAATAGCATTAAATGGACTCAGCCACATCCAACTTCATTACCACAAGCGCCTGTTGCACTTGAGTAATTGCTGGGGCTTGGCAGGAAGACACAGTCACAAGGGAGAGGCTCTGTGAGAAAGGGGTGCTGAGGGGCCTGGTGTTCTGGCCTGGCCAGGTTGGTCTGCATGCCCTCCTTGCAGATAGGACAGGGCTGTACACAGGCATGGGGCCTAGCTGGTCCTGGCCTGCACAAGAGCTCTGCCCCAGGAACCTGCAACCAGTGACGTGCTGTACATGGGACAGACAGGCTGAGGCCCAGTTTGCATTTGGGCCTCCCTAGCCTCACAGCCTTCACCCTTGCAGGGTTGGCATGGCCTCCAGGCAGGAGGGAGGACACGGCTGAGAGGTCTGCAGTCTACTAGCGGCTAGCTTTGTAGGAACATGAGGTTGGCTAGACCACCGCTGCCGGGTGCAGACAGATAGAAGGCTCCGCTGTCTTGAGGACAGGGGCTGGCCCTGTGTGGTTGTGCAGAGCTAGGGCCAGGCAGCTGGGGACAGGAGTAAAGCAGGAGGAGGCCATCCAGCTGAGAGGCCTCACATTAAGGTGCAGAGAGCACGCTGCTGCTTGATAGGGTGTGCATGGGAATCTGGATTTAAGCTCATGAATATCTCCCTCACTGAGGCCTACAATTCCATGTTTGAGATTCAACCCTGGGGTTAAATAAGTTCTTGTTCAGGTTTCTCTTAAAATGCAGATTTTCCAGGGTGTGTGGAGAATGCCTGACGGTGTCTTATCTTTCGCTCCAGAGTGTGTTCCCTGAGCTGATGCTGGCTTTTCATCTCTGCACCAGGGTCGCCCATGCCTGGCCGCTCCAGGATGTTTGTTGAGTGAATCAATGATTGGCACATTCTGGGCAGGTGAGACTGGTTTGCTAGGGTTGAGGAGGCAGGAGGATGCTGATAGTGGATTCTGTCTTCCCTGTGCTCCTTCGAACCCTGTGGAATGGGAGAAAAACCCTGTTGAAGCAATAAACTCCTCTGTATGTGGTATTGTCTTCAAATTTGCTGTGCTTTTAGATCGTCCCATTGAGTCTTCATTTTGGGGAGATTGTCCAGACCAGAGGAACATCACTTTGCTCCATGGAGGGCACGCACTTGTGCAGACAGTTAAGCTCCCATCAGATACTGAGATGCTTTGCAACAATGTCAGGGTACAATGTCGATAATCAAAAGCAAAGGCATAAGTTGACAAGAACATGCATGACATATGTGATTATGGTTGCAGCGGCCAGACTGTGAGAAGCAGAGAGACAGTCAGAGGGCCAAAGGGCACCTTCTCTGGCCCTGCTTCTCTTCTGCCATCCAGTGGGCCCACTGCAGACCTGCTCCATGTCCCTGCAGGAGGGAGGAGGAAGGGCCAGACACAGGGTTGCAGGGTCCTGCCTGTTGGCTTTGCCAGCCAGCTCTGACCTCTCTGGCTGTCCTGGTCAGTTTGCTCACCACAGAACTCCCATTTCAACAGAACCTTCCCTGGGGATGGGAGAGTAGTTTGCTAATGGTCCCTACCAGCTTCAGATCAATGCAGCCCCTGCCAGTTTGGTGCCTGCTGAGTTGAGGCTCCTGAGCTCAGAGTCCTGCTGGCACTTGCCTGTTTCCTGCACCCACGCTGCTGGAAATCAATGAGCTTGTCTGTGAAATCCTATAGATAGGGAGAGAGAGAGGGGAGAGACGGGGGAGGGGAGAGAAACAGACAGAAAGAGACAGAGACAGAGAGAGAGAGAGAGACAGAGAGAGAGAGAGAAAGAGAGGGGAAGGGAGACAGATGGGGGATGGAGATAGTGAGAGAGACAGTGAGACAGAGAGACAGGGAGACAGAGAGAGGGAGGGAGACAGAGACAGAGAGGGGGAGGGAGAGAGAGACAGTGAGAGACACAGAGAGACAGTGAGAGACAGGGAGATATAGGGAGATAGAGGGAGAGACAGGGACAGAGAGGGACAGAGAAACAGAGAGAGACAGAGAGACAGGGAGAGACAGGGAGATGAGGAGGGAGAGAGACAGTGAGAGACAGAGAGAGGACAGGGGAGATAGCTCAGTAGAATAAGTGCTTGCCTGGCAAGCACAAGGACAAGGGCCTGAGTTCAATCCCTGGTTCTAAAAAAAAAAAAAAAAGAGAGAGGGAGAGAGAGAGAGACAGGGAGAGACAGGGAGACAGGGCAGAGAGAGAGACAGAGAGAGAGAGAGAGACAGACAGACAGACAGACAGAGAGAGGCTCCTTGTGTCTGTGTTCTTACGCCTGTGATCTTGCCTGCGTCCGCGTGTAAGCTCATGCCTCTCCGTGTTTGTGCTCCCTTCCGAGTCCCTGTGCGCACAGCCTGCAAATGCCTGTGTCTTCATGCCCCTGCGCGTGCCCCTGCGTGTGCTTATGCCCGCGTGTGCCTCTGTGAGTTGGAGCGCGTGCGCGTCCTAAACATTGCGCAGAGCTCTGTTCTCAGGAAGTGTCTCTTCCCTCCGCCTTCGCACATTCCTCCTCCCCCCGCCCCCCCAACTTCATCCATGCTGGAAGGCCTTGTTCTGTCCTGCGGCAGGCTGACGCGGCCGGCCGAGGGAGCCAGTCTCATCCATCCATTGTGACAAGTACGGGCTGAAACGCCAGAGCTGGGAGCGAAGCCTCTCCCTCTGCGGTACCTTTCTGATCCCTCTGTCCTCTGTAAAATGGGATTCTGCTGGTTGTGTCATTAGAGTTATGGGCTGATTGAGTGAGGTGACGGTGTGAAGTGGCAGCCCTGCAACAGGCACAGGACCGAGTGCTGCGGGACCTCAGCTGCGGCTCATTGACGGTGGGTCCTCACAGTGGTGCTGAGAAGGAACACATCTCAAGGGCATTTTCTAGTTGCCTCTGGGGTCAGAGACAAAAGTAAGCATAGTCCTGGGTTCTGGAGAACAGTCCACCTGGGGGAACAGCCATGTATCTTTATTATTATTATTATTATTATTATTATTGGATTTAGTACAGGATCTACAGGGTCTCACTACTCAGATCAGAGCTGGGTCTGTGCTTTTAGATCATCCCACTCGTAGTGATCCTCCTATTTTCAACCTCCCAAATGCTGGGATTACAGGTGCGCGCCACTACACGCGGTCTCAATCTCTGTCTCAGCGCGCCCCAGGGGTGGGGCCTGTACAGCACGCCAGGGATCGAGTCTCGGTCCCTGCACCTGCCTAAGCAGGGGCTTTAATCCACTGAGCTATCTGGTCAGCCCTATTATTGATATTAATAGTAAATCATGAACACAATTACTACTGATAACAGCTAACAGTCCTTTCTGTATGTCATCTGAATTATCCTCAACACTGCAATGCATTATTGTATCCTATTGTTCCGGTAACCGGCCCATGAGTTGTGTTGTTACTACTCCATTTTGCATGTGAGGAAATGGAGCTACCTGTCTGTTCATATGAGTACAGCATTTGGAAGACAAAAATCAAGAGAGAGCGTGAAGCCTGGTGGGGAAGCAGAGGACTGCAGCCAGGAGCTTCAGGGTAGCATTTGCAAGCCCAGCCAGGTCACCTTCCTGAACTCTTTCCAGGTGATGCTGTGGTTTCCAGCCTAGGTCAGTGGTGGTGAATCTAGGTCATGTATGTTATTTGTTTTCCCTCTAAGACAAAACATGTTAATATAGGAGTTGCTTATTTCTAGGCTAAAACTTCAGTATTCAGGTTTAATTGCAGTGTTGGCACTTTGCGATCAATGAGTGGGCTCGGGATTGCAGTCTGGGCACTCAGGCTCTAAAAGCTTTGCCGTCACTGGCCTCAGTGTATTCCAGGTCTCTGCAGCACCTCTCAATGCAATGTACCTTTTCTTTGCCCAGGTAGTGGGGCTGCCCCAGCCCACCAGGCAGGCCTGTGCTTGAGGGAAAGGGCCATTGCAACACTGTTTTGCACAGCAGTGGCCTCCATTAATCTGGTTCAGCTGCTTGCTAGACAGGGCGGCTCCCAGACCACTGGGGAAGCCCATTAAGGCAGGAGATGCCATTCATTCATCACTGCTCTTCCCTCCTAGACCCAGATTAGTGACATTACCTCTGACAGCTCCAAACATGCTAATGACATTACTGCCAAGCCCAGGAGTGCCCCTAGAGTTAAAGACATGCTGGTGCTTTGATTATAAGCACCCACTTTTCAGAGGGTATATAATGCTGCCATTTGAAATCACATTGAGCTGAGAGAGAGAGAGAGAGAGAGAGAGAGAGAGAGAGAGAGAGCGCTTGTCAGTTTGGCTGTATTTGGAAATAAAATTGGAATGAAATTTCTGATTTGTCACCAGCCTTTCCCAGGAGTTTTGTGTAGGTTGAGGACTCAGGCCCAAGGTAGAATCAGGATACCTAGAAGAAAGGCCACAAAGCTTCCATGAAGGGGACACCTTCTTGAGTACCTATGAAATGTACTCATTTTCATGTCCGCACTCTGCATGTGGGCTGTCCAGGACTGCTGAGTGTTCACAGCTGGGTCATTTTCTGAAGTGGGCCAATGCGCACTCTGCTCAGGGATGTGGAAAAGCCTTCCTCCTTCTCTAGGGAAGGGTGCTGTTTTTGCCCTCAGTTGCTGCTGGAAGATCAGCTGGACAAAGGAGCTTTGTCATTAGATCAGGAATGCTGTGTTTGTGTTCCATTCTAACGGGGCTGTTTGTGGCTTGAGTCTCTCCTTGCTCTTTGTCACTGGGACTCTTGCTTTCATTCTTTCTTAAACACTTGTTTGTGGCTTTCCCTTGTTTGTCTGCTCCTGTCCATTTGTCTGTCTGCCTATCTCCCTGTAGTCATCTGATTGCTTTCTCCTTCCCTACCCTGGCCTGGAATCCATCCTCCTTCGCTCATTTCCTGTCTCTTCCTTTCTCACTGTCTTCTATTTGTTTTATTCATTTAACAAACACTAGCATGGCCCTGACTGTGTCCCAGGCATGGCTCTATGTGCTTTCCAAATATTAACTCATGTCAGCCTCAGAAATCTTCAGAAAGCAGAAGACCGTGGCTGTCTTTATTCTGTATTGAGGAAACTGAGGCATTGCAAGGCAAGTGGCTGCTGAAGGCCACACAGGAAATAAGTGACAACACTACAGATTAAAAATATCTGCTTTCGAGGGGCCAGGGAGATGGCTCAGTGGAATAAGCACTTCCCTGGCAAGCACAAGGGCCTGAG
>NDGM011193340.1:0-11243 GCA_002564305.1 Octomys mimax | reverse complement strand
GATAGATAGGTAGGTAGGTAGGTAGATAGATAGATAGATAGATAGATAGATAGATAGATAGATGACAATGGCAAAACTTTGAGACTTTTAAAACAGTTTTCAGATCTGGAGAAAGCTACATCTTTGTCTCAGTCTACCCCTTTGCTTTATGGACCATTACATAAGCCTAACATTGTCATTGGCTATACTGTCTTCTCCTAAGACATCATCTTTTCATGTAGTATTATATTCACAGAATATTGACACACAATTTCCTGACACACACACACCCTTTTCTTCCTTCTCTGTTTCTGTGCTCTTCACCTTTCTGCCCCTAATTCCCTTGACCTTCATATTCATGTTCCGTTGCTTCCTTTCATTAACATCATTGTTTACTTTCATTGCTGTTGGTGTTGGTATGGCTCCAATGGGTCCAGTGGGTCTTTGTCTATACAGTTGGCTTTTGCATCAATAATTTGAAAGATAAGAAGTGCTATTTTATCTGTAGTTGAGAAAATCCTAGTCTTCTGGCTTGAAGAGAAAAGCTTCCAACAGAACTTGTTATGGGCAACAAAACACTCTGTTGACCTTCATGAGAAAGCCTATGCCACTTAATCAAGGATTGCAGTTCAAATCAGCGACTCTGAAATCTCTTCCCCCATAAATCCACTTAATTATTTATACTTACTAGAGAAACAAACATGAAACATGTTACAAAGGCACTTTTGAGAAATATTGAATGATTTCTCAGGAAATACTGTTTTCTTCTTTCTTTAACTCATCACGACTGGACAAGTGTTGTCCAAACAGTTCTGAGTTTTTAAAGTGTGTAACCTGGCTCAGCATTTCCTGGAATCAATCTTGATTGGAATGGTCTGGTTTATAATCTCAGCATTGTTTATAATGAGGCTTGGAGTTCCCAACTTGAGCTGATAGCTGAGCATCAGTGAGTCACGTCTGGAAATCTCTTTTGTTCAGAAAGAAGATTCTACACATTCTTTCAAACTGAGGTGTTCTGTGACAGCAGGCACTGACATGCTTTCCTCTATTTTGAATTTCAAAGTTCTAAGATCATGAGCATGATCTGTAATAATTTGTGTGGATTGAGAAAATTGATGAGAACCACTGCAAATTTCATAACTTTTCTGTAATAATTGATGAATATTGGGTAATTGTAGCATCCTGTCTTATTAAAGAGCAGGCTTCTAATTAATCTTTCCCACAAATTTGACAAGAAATGTTTATTCCAAGAAAAATGTCTTCTTTTCATTGCGCATGTCTCTCCTTTCCCAGTAAGTCATCTTTACAAACTTGACCAGCTTCAAATTATAGGACATCTTACTTAAACACATATTTCTATGTTAATTAATGTGCTACTAAATATTTTCATAGTTCCCTATATATGCAGACTCCATATAAATTAGTCACTCAAACAGGATTAAGTAAAAAAAAACTCTGTTTCAGTCTGTCTCTGTATCTGTCTGTCTTTGTCTCTCTGTCTTTCTTGTTAATAGAAAAAATAAGCAGCTCATCAAATTACTTCTTAGTATTAAGCAATGAATAAAATATTACAACTATATAATGGAAGATTTCAAAATATTTATCTCAGCAATAGGCACTATATTTCAACTTCTTTCATTGATTAAGGCTTGCATATAAGTTAGCAAGAAAATATCCTTAAGAAAAAAGAAGCCCAAGTCTGTTCGGTTAGATGACTCATTAAGCAAAGGAAATTGCCCTTATTTTTAACCAGCACCAACAGACATCATTCAAGGGAAAGTTCCATGAAACAAACAAAATGGAAAATCAAGAGTTGGAACTATGTTACACACAGAGTACCATGAAAATAATTCATTTTAAAAAGTGAGAAAAGAGCAAATAATTAGTTTGCTATCGGAGTAAGATTCTTATATTGAGATATTTCAAAACAAGCAAAATGTGGTTATAAATAACTAAAATATTACAGTATAAAAGGATATCCTGATTCCATAGATCAAATTAAAGACTAAACTGAAAGGAAAACTTTGTAAGTGAAAGATATGACTTGGAAAATTATCAGTCCAAGTGAATGTATCAAATTCCATTTCAAGAATTATTTTTCAAAAAATAATCTGATATAGTAACTAGAAATCTAGACTCTGGAGTGAAACTGTTCAGGTTCAAATCCCATCTCTGTTGCTTAATATCTGACCTGATTCAAACATTGCACCATGTATCCTGTATGAGAACATCAGATGTCACCCCATCAGCAGGCATCAATTTTTATATTCTTACATATAAGTTAAAGATAAATATAATTAAGGAAAAGAATTCCAGTGAAAATGCTTTCTTCATAAAACTTGAATTAAATTCATTTTCTTTACAGACAGACATTTTTCCTTTTCAACATATAAAATTAATGATATCCAGTTAGCATATGTTTAGGAACCATATGACCAAAGTGAAAGAAATGAAATGACACAAATGTATGTGTATTAAAATTTGTTAAATTCAGGATTAAATTAATCAAGTTTCACATATTTATCACATAAATCTCTCTCTAGGAGTTTTATAAATATGAAATAATATAGAGTAAAAATTTAAAATTTTTGCAAGGATTGATTTTTAAGAAAAGTTACTTTATTTTGAGTAAATGCATAAATATTTTTATGGGGACCAGGGAGATGGCTCAGTGGAATAAGTGCTTCCCTGGCAAGTACAAGGGCCTGAGTTCAATCCCCGGTTCCACCAAAAAATAAATAAATAAATATTTTTATATTTGCTGCTAATAATATTCCATTACTAATTCATTTAGCATTTTTAATCCCATAACTCACTATAATTTTCACTCATTCAAAGTATTTGATGTTGAAAGTCACTCAAGATGTTACATGAATTATAAATATTCTTATAACTTTTTCTGTAAGCGTCTAGAAGTAGTATATAAGATAAAGATGGGGTAAAAACATGACTTTACATATTTTGTTGAATTTTATTGGTAAGCAACAAATTACACAGTCTTGACATCTACAATTATCTAAAATAAAACATTCAGATATGTGTTCATTCACTGGGTGAGGTCACAAGGGTTTGATTTCTCATATTAAAGTAACAATTAACTACAGTAACTAGAATGTATATGGAGATCATAAAAACTTCTTACAAATATTAAAAATACTCAAGCTGCAAATCCTTTCACTGGGGCTGTTAATATAGTTTCATTTGTAATGATCAGTGATTCAAGAAATACTGATTTCAAAGATTTGGAAAACTTTATGATAAGTATAATTTGAAGTCAATGTTTCTTTTTACTTCTATAAAAAGTAATTACACTGCAATAAGAGGTGATAGGACGGCATTCTATAGAATAGTACATAATGACATTTTGAAAGGAATTTTAGTAACACTTGACAGTTTTTCTTTTATTTTTATGACTTGGAAAATAAACTGCATACTCATGAGCTACAATATAATCAGAAAAGAAGATCAATATATCAAAATAGATGTAAAAGAATCTTTTTAGCATAAGCCTGTTCCCTATAGTTTGCTGAATACCTTTTTACTCACTAACTTAAGTAATATTATACCATTTTGTACCATGACCTTAGTAATGGAATATTTAACATTGGCTCAAAATAAAAAGCATGGGGTTGGAGAGATAGCTTGGCTGTCTAAGCACCTGCCTGGCCAGCGCAAGGACCCGGGTTCTATCTCCAATACCACATGCCATGCCTGCCCCAGAAGCATGGATGAACTGTGCCAGCCAATGAAACCAGATGTGGTGGGGCATGCCTGTAATCACAGCACTGGGGAGGCTGAGATAGGAGGATCATTATGAGTCTGAGCTGCGTAGCAAGAACCTGTACTAAATACATGCATACATACATACATACATACATACATAAAATAAATCATATGATCCAGCAATTATATATAATTATAATATATTATATACAAATATATTTAAAATATATAATACAATATATAAATATATAAACACATCATATATTATATGCTATATCATCAAAATATTACTATACATTCTATATTATTATTATATATTGTTAATATATTCTATAGTCTATATTATATTATTGTATGTTCTTATTATAATATTAATATCATTAATTATAATAATATGTACAATACAATACATAATATATTGTGTATATTATATATTATATATTTGCTTTTATATAAGTATATGACAAGTAGGTGGAAAAGATACTACACTCTCATACTCATTGCCCAGTATCCAAGAAAAGAAAGCAATCAACTGATAAATGGATAAAAACCATTTGGTACATAAACACAATGAAATACTCTTCAGCCACAAAAAGGGAATGAAATCCTAGAATTTGCAACTGGATATTATGATGCTTAATAAAGAATACCAGGTTCAGAAAGACAAGTACTGAATAATCTCACTTATGTGGATTCAGAATCAATGAAGTTGAGAATAGAGTGGTTGCAACCAGAGGTTGGAGTGAGCAGAGGGGAAGGTAGGGACGACAAGGCTGACAGGTGTCCTACGGTATGGTGGACAACCACAGGTAACAGTAATACACTATATTTTTCAAAAACCTAGAAGAAAGGACTTTGAATGTTTTCTCTACAAAGAAAGGATGAAGGTCTGAGGATAGATATTTTTAGAATGAATTAAATATTATAAAACTATGTACGTATCAAAATACTGATGCCACCCAATAACACACATAATTTTCATGTTTTACTACACCAGTTGAAATCATACTTAATATAAAAAATAATAAGGCAGAAAAAGGTATTATAACAAAGAGATGTGAAACACAAACTGAGTCTAGCATTGTGGATCTTATCTACACATGTTTTTAAACTACTGTAAGTTTCAAAAAGAAGGGAAAAGGAAAAAGAAACCAAGGGATGTGATTATACTTATTGATAATATGCACTTCAATATGAAAATTCAAATTGGATGTTCACATAATTAATAATAAGATAACTCAATAATTTTAAAAATTTTCTTATAGTCTTATATTTTATTCTAAACAGAAAAAAGTAACAATAATAAAACAGCTTCAAGACAGGCTACTAGGCAACTAACAATAATTAATACAGTGTGTGTTGTTATATTCATAGTAGTTATTCAGAGTACAATATGTAGGCATGAAATATTGTCCAAAAAAGGATTAGCACAAAACTTTCTTTTCAGCAAACTAAGAGAAACTAATTGTATAAGTATCTTAACTATCTTGTGCTTGTATACACATATATATATTTTTTTTCCTTCATACCTTTTCCTTTCTGCCATCACAATCACTCTTTTCTTTTAGCAGTTTTATCCCCTACTCACAATGTCTGTTGTACATCTTGAATCTTATTTACTCTTTCAGTTTCTCATATTATTTAGTCTTATTTTTAACTCTCCACAGAAGCATGACACACATGTGGATCTTATAAAATTGTATGAATAGTATTGAAGCAGGCAGAATAATTTATCTTGTTTAAAATATATAAATACTATGAAAAATACAGTATATATAACTCAGTGTCCTGCTGAGTTTATTCTTCTTATCTAAATGGAAGCATCCTGATCCTTGATCCTTCTCTATTAGAAAACAAGGCCAGTGCTGCTCACTCTATAAGACACCACTACTGCAAATAATGGTGTAGGTTCAGAAAGATTTATCAATAATTTAACCATTTCTTAAAGAAATATAAGTATGTACTTAAGTTTTAATCATGGGAAATTTCAACAAGTAAATTGGAATTAGTGCTAAAGTTCAAAGAAAAATTATCAATTTTCAATATAAAGATCAACTGCTAAGACTGAACTGTTTAGTACTTGCCCATCGTACTACTGCTTCATCAACAAATCCACACGGACTAAAAGAATGATTTTTCTGAGATTATTATCATATTGGTGATTAATAACAGCCCTAAAAATCATACAAAGTATATTTCAAGCACTACTGGTCAATGGGTAAAAAATCTATAGAAAGAAGGAAAATAATTTTTAAAATTAGAAATTAAATGGATACATGTAGGACTGAGGTAGAATGGTTTAGATAATATTCACAGTGTTTCATTGTTCAACTGGCTTAGAACTTAGTAGTTATGAGGATCACATGACATAATATACATAAAACAGACACAGTGGATCCCCTGCGGTCACTGTATAGATTGATGGTTTCTTCTTCAGACCCTGCCTTTTCAATCAATTTCCATGAAGCACATGAATAGTCAATATCTCTCTAGTCACTCTTTTAAAATGTAAGTCACCTTCTGCTTAAAAATTTCCTTGATTACTGGTTCAGTAAAAGCAAAGTCCTTGAAGTTATCTACAAAGGTGACCACAGTCCCTCCCCCTTTAACCCTCCTTCATTTCCTAGTGTTTCACCAGGACACAATGTTCAGGCCCCCCCTTTTCCTTTTTCTCTCTCCCTGGAAAGCTCTTGCTCAGATGTGATGATCTCATTTTCTCCATTCCATAGTTCTCAGCACTTACCAATTTACTTGAAAGCTCTTTCAAGACAAACCAAGTACACGAGCACCTTCTATTTTTCTGCCTTTCATAGTCTCCTAAAAAGCTTTATTTTTCCCCTGTAAAACTTATTGGAATACCATGCATCAAATCAGTTTTTATTATCTATTCATTGGGTTGGACATCTCCTGATTGCCACCCAAGAGACGTATCTATCTTCTGTATCTTGCTTTTTGTATAAGAGATATCTGTGTCAACTGCATGAAGGGGTGCTCCTGATCTTTTGCATCCAATAAAGTTTGACTAATGGCAGACCCCAACAGTATACAGCAGGCAGAGAAATAATATTATTTATTTTTCTAGAATGTTTAAAGCTGATTAATTTTGGTCTCTTCAGGCTGGATAGTTTTTCTTACTGCAAGTCATTTCACACATGTGATCTCTTCTGTATCTGTGCTACAAAAAAATGTGGTCCAAGGGACATCAACATTGTCATCATCTGGAAGCTGAGTACATGAACAGACTCAGGCATTAATTCAGACTGTTTCAATTTCTGCATTTTAACAGATAAATGAGCTCCATAAGTTTGAGAACCACTGTCTTTCCAGGTACAAATAACTGCTCTTTAACTTTGGGCTTCAGGGGATAACAGCCTCAAAGCCAATTTGGTGTACTGTCTTATGTACTTCTTTATATCTTGCAACCTCCTTTACAAATACTTTCTAATAATGCCCTTCTAAAGTGATCTTAGGGAGCTGGCAAGATAGCCCAGTGAACTAAGCGCCTGCTTTGGCAAGCGCAAGGATGAGTGTCCCTTCCCTGGTCCCACACTCCACGCTGGCCCGTCCCAGGGTGCACTGAACCTTGTGGCACATGCATGTCATCCCAGTGCTTGGGAGACTGAAAACGGGAGGATCCCTGCAAGTCCGAGCTGCGTAGTGAGACCCTATACTAAATACATAAACAGAAAAAAGAAAATGATCTTATGACTGGGGAAATAGCTCAGTGTCATAAGCATCTGCCTGGCAAGCACAAGATCCTGAGTTCGATCCCCAGTATTACAAAAATAAATAAAATAAAATAATCTTAATTATCTGTCTTTTGGGGTCCTGTTGATCTATTACACTATGAACTCCCTCTCTGAAGTTGATGAGGTTTTGTCTAAATTTACTGATTTATCTTCAGGTTTTTGAACAGATTTTTTTTCTCTTATTTCTATCATTATTATATTGCCACTGGTTTTAATGTTTTAAAGCACTATCATTCTAAATTTTTTAGAATGATATCATATTTTCTTAAGGCACTATCATCGTAAATCATGATGTTGTCAAACATAAAAAGTCCAAAAATGATGATTGCTTCCGCCTTTCCCATATCATACACTAGTTTTTAAAGATGGAGAGGTCTTCCTGATAAGTCATAGCTCAGTTGAATCTAAAAACTTAGTAAGGATAAGAGTGTTACCCATAAGAAATACCTGAAAGTGTTCGGAAGGCTAAGAAACCAGTAAAAGCTTGATTTACTTGAAAACTGATAGAATTTGGATTTGCTTAAAGCATGTAGAACAATAGAGAAATGAAATACCTACATGGGGAAAGCAGATTTTCTTAGAAGTTATAGGTCATAAAAAAGGTTTTACAATTTGCTTTAAATAAAGGAATTCAATTAGATATTTTATGAAAAGAAAAGTTATGATCTAATTTATATTTCTAAAACATAATTATCAATGTTGATTAGAAGATCAGTTGAGACATAGCAAGGGTGAAATTAAGAAATAATTTTTAAAGATCCTTTTATAGTCACAGCAAAGGAAAATAAGTGGGAGAAGTACAAATGAAGTGGGAGAAGTACAAACGAAGAGATGGGGTTAGAATGTGTGTTGAACCAAATATGGTGGAATTGGCAAGGTGTAAATGGAAGGCGATATGGCTCCTGGCACAGGAAAATGAATGCTGGAAGCGTATTTTGCTAGGATGCGGAGCTTTGTTAAGGAATCATTTTCAAAAAGGAGCTCAAGAACTCAGTGTTGAACATACTACAATAAATGTGTCTAAACTCTACCCAGAACAGAAGCAAAAAATAAGAGGAGGCTATATAAGATTTGTGGGTTATAAGCATATCAATAATATTTAAAGGGGCTGGTGAGATGGCTCAGTGATCTAAAGCACCTACTTAGAACGAGCTAGCAAAGCACAGGGACCGCAGATCAATCCCCCAGCACCACATCCCAGCCAGCCCCGCCCCCCTGGTGGGCTGAGCTGGCCCCCTCACACACACACACAAATAAATAAAATTTTAAATAATATTTAAACACTTAGGAGCAATGGTATTTCTGGAAAAGAGATGAGAGAAGGTCTCTGGGGTCATAATAAACCCCGAATAACTTTAATATTTAATAATCAAATACAGGGGCTGGAGAGATAGCTCAGTAGAATAAGTGCTTGCCTGGCAAGCACAAGGGCCTGAGTTCAATCCCTGGTTCCACAAAAATAAATAAATAAGTAAATAAAACAATACACAAAAAATAAAAATAAAAATCAGATACAACTGAATGTAATTGAGTATAATCAGAGTTTCATGGAGAGGAGATTGAATATAATGTTGTACTGTAGGGCCCAGAAGAAAGGCGGATGCTCTGTAATGGAATTCCACAGACCTTCTCTACCAACAATTGAAGCTAAGACAGAGTAGAGTGACGTCTTTGTGTTCCAGGGAACAGAACTGCAAACCTGGAATTTTGTATCTACAAAACAGAAATTCAATATCAAGAAGAAAATAAGAATAGTATTTTATAAGCAATGAAAATGAGGGCCGGCCAGGTAGCTCAGCGGCCTAAAGTGCCTGCTTAGGCAGAGCACAGTGGCCAAGGTTCCATCCCTGGCGTGCCATGCTGGCCTCACCCCCAGGGGCGTGCTGAGAGTGATTTAGATTGAGACTGGGCATGGTGGTGCGCACCTGTCAGCCCAACACTTGGGAGGCTGAAAACAGGAGGATCACTATGAATCTGATCTACATAGTGGGACCCTGTACACCCTATACTAAATAATAATAATAATAATAATAATAATAATAATAAATGAAAATGAGAGTGTATTAGTAATAGATACTGTGTTTTAGGAAGTGCTCAAAAGCCATAGTAGGAAATGTTTGGGGTAAAATTGAACAAGTATTGGATACAGAAAATAATGGTAATAAATATTGTGAATGACTTGTTAAGTTGGAAAACTAAGCAAACGAAGCTAAATATTAGAAAATAATACCTATCAAAGGAGACATAAATGTGTGGAGATAAGGCACTAAGATCCTGGTTTTTTTAAGAGAAAAGATGGTTAATTTCAGGCTTAATTTTCAAGGTAAATACTAATTAAGTTTGATTAGAAAGTAAGATTTTCCAACAATGAATACACAAGGAGGAATAAGGTAAATCAATGAATGGATAGCAACTGAATGTGAACATGCTTAAAAGTTCATAACTACAGAAAGCCACATACACGAGGGAATTCACACCCACTTGCAGGATTTTCATCAGGACCTCACTAGGTACTCATGAATCATAAGACAAAAGATGTGGTGGGAACCCTGAGAATTCATTGCTTTTGCTTCAGCCTCCTGGAACAGGAAAAACAGGCACTAAAGAGGTGGCAAGAAGACTACTACAGACTGAATGTTTGTGTACTACCCATCAACTTCATATTTCAAAACCTCACCTCTCTATATGATGGCACTAGGAAGTGGAACTTTGGAAAGTGGTGAGTTCCTTATGGTAGCACCCACATGCTGGAAGTAGTGTCCCCCAGAGCGATGCTAGACATTATGGTCTCTCTCTTGCTCTGTTCTCTCCTACATGTGCAAAGGAAAGAAGTTAAGCTCAATGGGAAATACCATACTGACAAAGCAAGCACCACTATTTGCTTAGAGCGCCCAGTGCACAGTAATTGGAGCACTGAGACTTGGTGCACTGAGGAATCAGCAGTAGCAAGCTCAAAACTACATCAGAGTCTAACCAAAGCCTAGAGGGGAAAATAGGAAAGGGAGGAGGAGGAATTGGATGGGAAGGAAGTGAAGGAAAGGAAGAAGGAAAGAAGCAAGGAATGCATTTAGATTTGTAGGCACAGAAATACACTATTAACAAAAATGGATTCTTTTGTAAGTATCAAATAAACTAACAAGTTTTAGCTAGTCTGACAAAAATCAAGTTTATTAAGAAGACATAAACTTAAAAATTAGAAAGAAGTAGAAAGTATCACAAATTAGAAATATTAGATACTAAAAAGGTATCAAAACATAATAATAAGCACTGAAAACATAGTAATTATAAAATAATTATATGTCCATGAATTCAACAACTTGGATAAATAAATTCATTAAAAAACTCAAATGGTAAAAGTGCAGCCCTCTCAAAAAAGATAACTAGAACAGAATTTAATTTACCTTAAAATTTCTCCAAACACAAGAGCCACATGATGCCACTTCTGTCAAGTTCTTCTAGAACATAAAAGAAGAAAGAATATTTCCCTATTCATGTTGACATACCAGGATTACCCTAATATAAAAAGTGAAGAATGAAAGCTTCACTAATATACACCAATATAATATAATCATTAAATGCAATCATGGTAAAACGAACAATAATTCATGACAATTGGAATTTGTTCTTTATTTTTTTCCATAACTTTATTGATAAACAAAGAGCAATGAGACAGTTCCAAATCAAATTGGTAGGAAAGTTTCAATAATTAACACATTACATACAATGTTCCTAGTGGTTAATTGCTGTACAAGATGCGGACATGATATCTTATTTGCAAACACCATTAGAACA